>CAUEEP010000928.1:127500-292500 GCA_958450365.1 Mesorhabditis belari | reverse complement strand
ATATTGGCCTAGTGGCAACGTCTTTTGGGTACAGTAATCTTTATTAAATTATGTCTAAAATGTATGAAATGTTATTCCCTATTTAGTGCCCCTCCCCCACTTATCAAAGATAGTCTTTCTACCGTACACCTCGAACAATCTCATGTTCTTTATATCCAGGAATTTCTCCATTATCTTTCTATTGGAAGTGGTGAGTTTAAAGGGATTCGACTTATAATTATAATATATATAAAATATAATATTAGGCTAGTGCTTTTCCAGTCTTTCCATTTTTTTTCTTCAAACCTCTTTTAAAAATAGTGTCGTCACCAAGAAAATTTCTATTTAAACTATTAAAAAGGTTAATTGTTTCTCTGCAAAATGGCTTTTAAGAAATTCTTGTAAGTAGTTGCTTTTGTGGATTTTCAAAGGCGTAAAGGCGAGCACCCAAAACTGTCCGATGTCGAAGGCGCAATTTGAACACTTTCTTCAATACAAACCTATTTTGATGCTAAAGTAAAAAAGATAGAGCTTATTTGATTACATAAGTCTGTAAAATTTGAAAACGATCCGACCAACCATTTTCTTTAAAATAACATTTGAAAATTTTACATAAAAATGCGTTTTTACCGAGTTGAGACAATCTTTGAGCTTTTTCTCAAAAGAGATTTTGTAGAGAAATGATAGACTTTTTAAATAGTTTAGGAGTTTGGTAAAGGATTCTTTTCCATGGAAACAAAAAAACAACTATTGAAAATTTTACACAAAAATGCGTTTTTATCGAGTTGAGACGAGCTTTGAGCTTTCTTTCAAAAGTTATTTTGTAGAGAAATTATAAGCCTTTTTAATCGTTTAAAACTTTTTGTTAAAGGTTTGTTTGTTAACAAATTTGTTAAAGGTTTCTTTTCTATGGAAATAAAAATTTGAAAAAAAAATTGTAAAGACTTGTGCACCAACATAAAACTAACAATTTGAAATATGAAATTTCCTCTTTAGATCTTGATCATCTTCGCGTTGTTGCCCCAATTTCTTTCCCTCGTCGCGTTTCATTGTGTACTCGTGGATGTTTCCGTGCTCCCGATTATGCATCTTTTCGACCTGATGGATGGGCTCAAGTCAGTTTGTTAAGGGAAAACAAACAATATTAAGAAGAAAACAAAAAACAGCGCAAAGAAAATTAGAAATTCAAGTCGAATTCTTGTAGATTCAAAGTAGAAAAAACGATCGAAAAGTGACTTATCAAAAGCTTTTTATGTATTAATGACTTTAACGTTCTCCTAGAAATGTGTACTCCTAGAAATGTGTACTCCTAGAAATGTGTACTCCTAGAAATGTGTACTCCTAGAAATGTGTACTCCTAGAAATGTGTACTCCTAGAAATGTGTACTCCTAGAAATGTGTACTCCTAGATGTGTACTCCTAGATATGTACTCCTAGAAATGTGTACTCCTAGAAATGTGTACTCCTAGAAATGTGTACTCCTAGAAATGTGTACTCCTAGAAATGTGTACTCCTAGAAATGTGTACTCCTAGAAATGTGTACTCCTAGAAATGTGTACTCCTAGAAATGTGTACTCCTAGAAATGTGTACTCCTAGAAATGTGTACTCCTAGAAATGTGTACTCCTAGAAATGTGTACTCCTAGATGGCCCTAGATGTGTCCCCAGAAATGTGTACTCCTAGATGTGTACTCCTAGATGTGTACTCCTAGATATGTACTCCTAGAAAAACTCGCATCCCCTAGAAACTAGGGTGGAGCAAAAAAGATCGAAAATTCATGATATTCATTAAAACTATTGCTAAGCTATATTCTAAACAAATTTTCATACTACAACTTGAGCACAAAAAGAAGAATTTCCCTTAATTCAGGTCTCTCAGCTCTTGCCTCAAACCGAATTCATCCTCCAAAATGGTGTCTCAGTGCCTGCTCCTCCATCTTGCCTTTTAAGTATTCCCACTTCTTCATCTCCTCTTTCTTCACTTATGCTATTCTCAAATTAACATCTTTGCGTCTTTTTTTTGACATATCTATTCGATTTCCAAACTTATCAATCCCCTCATGCACATGCAATCCATCATCCAATCATCCAATCCTATCACACCCAACCATCACTGTACATATATTTGATTTTAAAAATCATCTCCTTGTAAATACCCGATTTGAATGCAATATTTCTGTAAATAAATTCATTTGCTTTATTAATAACCCGAGCGTATCGTTGAGCAAGCATAAATCTTTTCAAAAAAGAAACTCTTCAATTTTTGTGTAAATCTTTGTGAATTTTTTCCCCTTCGATCCGCGAACTTTCGCGATTCGTTGATATAATTTTTTGCCTTTTCTCTCAAAAGTTCGCTTCATCTGAATATATATATATATATAAAACAAAGATTTAGGAAAAAGTTTTCTGAAAAGAAACCTTGTCTGGCCATTTTTCCTCAATTTCTGGATACAATCCTAAGTAGCGAGCCTGTGAAAAATTTCGATACCCTTTTTTTCGTTTAATATTTACAAACTCTGAATTGAATTCGATGAAAATCGGGATTGTTCTCATCATTTTCAAGGATCCCTTCTTCAATTGAATGATATCCTGAAAGAGAAACACATTTCATTTCAATCTATTTACTTCACCCAAATTTGTCGTTGTCAAGAGAGCGGCTTTCCTCACAATAAGATCATCGGGATATTGTTGAATTGTGAGAAATCCATTTGAGATATGTTGATCCAATGGGTCGACAAGGCTTACAGCCACACTTCTACAAGAAAAATGATAAATTGATGTCTATGAAAATGTACAAGACTGTTTTTAGAAGCCAAAAGCTTTGTTTAGCTAGGCCAAACCAAGCTCAAGCCTGAAAACCAAGCCAAGCTCAGGTCGTAATCCTGATTTTTTCTAAATTTCAACAGCAATTTTCAATTTTTTTTTTTCTAAAAGCAGACCTGGAAATGTTAATTATTTATGCAAAATTGATAGCCGATTTCCTGAATTCAATTCCGAGGATTGAATCGGATCGGAACAAATCGGGCAATGAACCCGATGATTTGGTAATTTTGTAACTTCTTTTTTGGAAGAAATGTTTTTATTAAAGTTATTTACGTGTAATTGATAGCTGGAGTACCAAAGACGAGTCCTTCCGAAACGGAAAATGTCACCGTTTCCTCGTATCCGGTTTCTTTGAAATCAAACGGCAGATCGCTTTTGCCTAAAAGTTTAAACTTAGAACTCACAATTATCGATTTCTTAATTAGAACTTAGAACCAACAATTATTGATTGTGAGTTCTAAAATTAGAATTCACAATTATCGATTTTTCTTAATAAACCTTTAACTCGAACATGCCATTTCCCCAACAACCACGTCAATGGCAACAAAATATGCGGAATAGGGCGATCGGTTTTAACTGAATATCTTTTAACATCATCATCATCATCATTTTCTATATTTTCTTATCTCACTTGTCTCATTTTTGTAGACACATTGCTTGCAAGTGACCGCACAATTATACTCGAAGAAATCTAGGGAAAAAAGATTTTTGGATTAGTTTTACGATCGATGCTTTAGTATAAAGATTAGAAAAATGTAAAGGGGAAATCTTTATATCTTTAGAATATCTTTAGAATATCTTTCGAATATCTTTCGAATATTCAAATTAATCTTGATAAACAACTCAACTGACCAGTTTCAGCAATTCTTTGACATTCTCCATCTCTTTCCCAAATTCGACAAGTTCCATAAACGTCTTGACATGGCCCTAAGAATTAAGCAAACCATTTTCTCTATAAGAATTGTGTAAACACACACTTTCTGAAGCACTCAAGTAATATAAAAATAAGAAATTTGAGAGTTTTGCCAGTTGAAGTTGGCAGCTTAGATATATTTGATGTGGGGAAAAAGAAAGGTCAACACAATTTCATAAATATTATCTCTGTGTCTTTTTCTATGATAATAACCAACTCACGATCACAATTTTTACCCATCCATCCATCATTGCAAACACCTAAAACAAGTCACTTTTCTTTAGCTTTTCCTTTTTCCTCTCTTACATTTATAATCATCAAGCATGTCAATACATTCCTTCGAATGAACACATCGCAACCAATTGCATTCATTTATCTCTACAATTCCCTCTTTTTATCCTTTTCTTTAAACATACCATAAACTTTTGTTACCTCTTTCACAATTCTCTCCAATGATTCCTTTTGGACATTCACATCTCAATTTCCCGCTCGATGATTCCAAACATTTACCGCCTTGTTTACAAAAATTCTCCGGACATTTAGCTAAATTATGATTATTTTAAAATTCTTTCTTTCTTACTTTCACATTTTGTTCCAACAAAATTATCATCGCATTTACAGAGAAATGTTTTACGATTCGGATCATTCAAACAGACTCCATTTTGACATGGCTCAGATGAACAATAATCGATCTCTGAAATAAGAAAGAAAGAAAGACTATCTATAAGTTTTAAAAGATTATTGATTATTGATCAAAATGATATTTTTACATCATTGTTTTCCCTTACCTTGACACCGATCTCCAGTGAAGCCGATTGTGCAATTGCATCGACCAAAATTCACATATTCAATGCAATTTCCACCGTTTTCACAGCCAACTTGTTTACAATCTGAAATTTGATTTTTAATTTTATGATTTAAATAATTAGGAGCCTTGTATGCTAGTTGAATGGTCACGGATTCGATGCCAGCCTCTAGAAAATCTTCACTTTTTTCCCATATACATGGATCTTGGGGTTTTCTCTTCTTGGGTTGTGTGTTGAGTGTTCTGTATGTTTGTTTGTTTTGTTTGTTTGTTTGTTTTTTTCAAATTATTCATCTTAAATAAATGTATCCTTTCTTATTAAGTATAAACGTAAATTACCAAAAAGCGATAGGTAATCGGTGTCATTTTTTGTTATTTCTCTTTTAGATCGAGCAAAAACCAATTTTCTTGCATGAACATTTGATGATAAAAATCGAAGATCTCCATCTTCTAACTAAAATAAAATGAAATTTAAAGAAATTATATTTTTAAAGAAGTAAAGAAATACCGGATTTTCTCTAATAGTAGTGCACCCCGGCGAGCCGATTTGGTGACTATTTGACAGTTTCCAAGCTTTTGCAGAAACTCAACACTCAAATCCCCAACTATTGGGTTGGTGAATTGAAAACCGCCGGCTATTGTCCTATGTCACAGTTTGAGCACTTTCTTCAAAAGAAACCCATTTTGGTGTCAATGGAAAAGTTGTAGAGAATCAAAAATGAAGCTTATATCCAAATTTTCAGAACGATTCAAAAATTGGTTGTCAAGAAATGCCAAATTCACGAATTTTCACAAAACTTGCATTTTAAGCGAAACTACTAAGTGTATCTTTTTGGAAATTTGGCTATAAGCCTAATTTTTGATTCTCTACAACTTTTCTATTGACACCGAAATGGGTTTCTTTTGAAGAAAGTGCTCAAACTGGGACATCTTCAGTCCTCGATTTTTGAGTCTCACACTTGTCTCACACACAAACCAAAATCCTACTACGAAAGAGGAGTCCGCAAATTGCTTGTAAAATGGGCAGAAGTCGCCAATAATAATGGAAATTATTTCGAATGAATTTATGGTTTTATGTTGAATAAATTTTAGTTCAAAGTCCCGCAGTTTTCAATTCACCAACCCAATATTTGATCGACTGACCGCTTAACTGACTCTTTCGAATCTCTCCCAACGAGTTTTCCGAGTCAAACGGAGTCGAAATATTTGCCTCTTTGGTGTCTATTTGACGGTTTCCAAGCTTTTGCAGATGCTCAGCACTCTAGTCCCCCACTAGATCTCATCGCCAGCTACATTTTCCGACCCCACATCGATAGGTTCTGATAAGCGGTTCTCGAGATTTCGAGCAATTTCGAGCAGGCGACGCTCAGGGTGCACTACTATTAGAGAAAATACGGTACTTGTAATTGTGAAGGGAATTTTCGCTTTCTGAGTGTTTCTTTCGTTGAAGTTAAAACAGAAGAGATTGTTGAAGTTGGAGGAAATGTGAAAGGAGCTCTTGTTCTGTACAGTTTTCTTCGTCGATTTTTCAATGTTGTCGTCGTCAAATATGAATCAGTCAATGGTGTACCTGTGATTTCTATTTTTTAAAAATATTCTTCTACTTTTTTTTACCTGATTTCAATTGAAACCATGCCGGTGCGGTGACTCGATGCAACTTCTGATCATCCTCTTCACGATTTGCAACTTTTGATGAAAAAGCATCGAATTCTGGAAATTTTTAAAGAGAATATGCATTAAGAAATCTCGATTTGATGAAATAAAAAAAAATACTCACTTTGATTTTGATTTTGATTTCCATTCTCATCAATCGATCCGAGATCCCATTTTCTGATTTCTTCTTGAAAATCACTCGAATTCCTTTCAATTCTCGCGTTCATTTGTTCACTTAAAATCGGTGGAAATTGAGGAGCATCAAGCGATTTCACTGAAAATGATCACAATTGCGTTATGTGAAATTTTTTTTGGCACTAACAATCATCTGTTTCTTGTTCCGCATTTTGATCGTTGAAGAGTCGTTCATCGATTTCTTTCTTTACGTTTTCCCTTTCTTGAATCGGCAAAATGAATCCATTTCTTGGTCTCCATCTTTCCCAATACCTTAAGAATCTCTTTTTTAATTCTTTGAAAGATCAATATTTGAAGTGGAAATGTTTAAGGCATCAAAAAATCTCTCACATATCATTCTCCGAGGCGAGGGTTAACCTAAAAAAAGATCAAATTTGAATTTCCCAAAAAAAAAAACAAACATGAATTGCACGGGTCCCACATCTCGATCGGCTACCCAAAAGACTTCAAGAATGAATTTCTTTTCATCATTTGAATGAGTGATCGAATCATTTTGCGTGAATTTACATTCTTGCATTCGAAGACCGAAAATTTGAAAAATTAAAGTCCAAATTTAGTGACCTTATATACTGTAATAGTACCCCACCCCCATAATGGCGGTGCGGAGTGTTGCGTAGTCTAGCTTTGAACGAGTTTTTCTCGGCACTAGTTTATGCTACAATGCGCGCTTAGGTATCAAAAAATAGCCCTGAATTTCAGCTATTTTTTGATACCAAAAACGCATTTTTTGAAAGTACGGGTGCTTTAAAAAAAAGAAAAACTAAAAAACTTGCGACTACGCGACTGTACGAGGAGGGTGGGGTACTATTACAGTATTTACGGTATGTATATTCTATTTTAAAAACTAAGAAAAGCTAAAAAGACGTTTACAAACGTTTACAAAAGCATTTTTTTGTTTTTAACCTCACCAAATTCGTCCCAATCTCGAGTCGGCTCAAAATGTCCTCCACGAAGTGATCCGATTAGATTTCCTACAAAATTCCCCCGGAATTTCTTTATTTATAGTGTCTTTATTCTTTAAAAAGGGAAATTTAAGAATATTAGATATATAAAATTCAATGTTAAATGTGTAAATGTAAACCAGTAGAATGAGCAAGTCGTGGCTGAAAAATGAGACCCCTCCAATGGACGAAACCTGTGACACGAACTAAACAAACAAAAAAAATAGCTCAATTTCATTCGAACTCAAAATCACCCAAATATTTCTCCCCAACTTCATAATATTCAACGGGACTTCCGTTTTTATCGATAACATTCAATGTAAATGGAGATTTTGTCTTTTTTGGCAATCCGTGAAGAGTACGGGACAATCTGAAAGAAAAAGAAATTTTGATTTCAGTTTTCTAGAAAATGTTAATTTTTTTGAAAGTTATAGTAATCTAGTTCTTTAGTTTTATCTATTCTATCTAATTTTATTATCATTTGATATCCTTTATGAATAGATAAAATAGAATTAAAGACAAGATTACGGTAGTCGAGAAAGTCTTTTTGGAAACCTCAATCACAAACCTCATCGAATTTCCAAATCGACATGGAAAACCGTGAAACTCTCGTAAATTTTGATCAACTCCAGAAATAAGATCGATAAAGAAAAAAAAAGAAATAACAAGAAGCATTGCTTTAAGCATCAATCTGAAAATACATTTCTACAACTTTTATTGCATACGGAAGCCAAGAAATTAAGTAGATAAAATCTGGAAGAATAAAGAAAAGAAAGTAAAGAAAGTAAAGAACGTAAAGAAAGAAAACAAAGAAAAGAAAGAAAAGAAAGAAAAGAAAAAAAAGAAAGTAAAGAAAAAAGAAAGAAAAGAAAAAAGAAAGAAAAGAAAGAAAACTCAAATTACTGAATTGAATAGGAAAAATCAACTGATAGAAGTAGATCATTTGAAACGAAATGAACGATTCATTGATAAAATCTCAGCGATAAAGCATTTATAATAAGCATAAATCAATGGCAATGGAGAAAAGGGAATAAAAAAAAGCTCAAATGGAATTAGAGAAAGGTATTGGTGTGTCTCGAGATGTGAAACAGACAGAACAGACACATCTTTTGCTTCACTTTTGTCTTTTCCTTCTTTCCGATCCATGTTTTGCCTGGAGGAAATGTGTGGATAAAAAGTGATGAGTGAAGGGGGGAAATTCGATGTGGAAAGGAAAGGGAATTGGGAGAAGAAGACGAAGAAACGGGTGACGGTTCCACTTAGATGTCCTCCACGTCCTTTCATCCATTTCTCCTCCATTTTCTTCTTCTTCAGACCTTTTTTTTCCTGCTTTTCCATTCCAATTCACACAAAATCGGAGCCAATCGGATGAGATCATTAAAAAGAAAGCATTTTTAATGAGATGATAGCCACAAAATGGAGGTGAGACATAAGATGAGATGAAGTGATTTCATCAAGCAGACGATTTTTTCTCAAGAATGATTTGATCAATAAGTAAGTGATCAAAGTTGATAATCGCCAAAGTGTCTATTTTCTAAAACGTTCCCAACTTTCAGGAAACTACAGGGTCCGAGAAAAGTATTGTCGCGTATTGTCGCGTCTCTTGGAAGCCTGTATCAAAACCAAGGGGTCCAATTTCGAACACTTGTTATAAATTTGAATTTTTGGTTATTTATCTGTTATTTTTTTCAATAAATATGTTAAAAGCTCAATTTTGAAAAAAGATATGATGGTTGGAAAAACGACAATACCCTAAAGTCTCGAGTATAAGTTCATCCGAGTATAAGTTCTGCCTTAATTTACATTCGCTTTAATTGCTTTGAATTTCTTTTTGTTGGGTTTTTATACATTTTTATTGTTATATAAACTTTTATATTATTGTTCTTGGAGCGCGGGATACTACAGAGTGACAACCTATCACCATTGCTATTTGTTATGTGCATGGATACATCCAGACGATAGTGTTGAAGCTGGAAAGCATCTCTTTCGACCGTCGACGTGGACTTTGGCCGGATGTAGAGGCCAGGGAGGGATCCATAAGACTGAGCACTGGAGAGGAGCAGGGCGGACGCGCCGAGCCACGCCCGGAGCAACAAATAACAGCAACAAATAACAGCATAAAATTGCTATAACCCTCAATAAATTTACTTCTATTATTGTTCTTAAAAAGCAAAAAAGTTATGCTGCAGCGGGGTTCGAAACCTCGACACACCGCACCGGAGACAGCCGTCAATTTGCATGCGAAAACCAAACAGAACTTATACTCGCGACTTTAGGGTACTTTTCTCGGACCCTGTATCGTAATATTGACTAGAGTAATGAAGAGAAAAAAGAGTAATGAAATTAACAAAACAAACAGTTCAAATTAAAGGCTTCTCATATTTTTTTTCCCACTTTTCTTCTCAATTTTCATTGAAATCATTGTTGTTCTTCCGAAGATTCGACTTTAGACTAAGAATATTAAAATGAAATTTAATTAATTAGATAATTCAATAAAAAATAGCACATATTATTTGGTCCTTTTATCAAACAGCACGACAGTTTTTCTTTTTTTCAGATCCTTTTCGGCATGCACACAGATTGACCACCGTCTCCATTTTATTTGAAAAACATTTCCTGAATTCGAAAAAGTAGGTCTCCGGTTTACCAGATAGACAAAATTTTCGAGAAAAATTCTCCCAAAGTTTATGATATTTGAATGGTTTTTTCGAATTTCCGGCACACCATTTGCGTTCAATTTCTAATGCGCGATTACGCTCTCTCAAAAAAAAAAAGTGCCTTGTAGCCGAGTGGCGGCTAGTGTTGGCATCCTATACATTTTTCCTTCATGATTCGATACCGCTCACGGACAAACCTTTTTTTTTGTTGTTTTGTAAAATGATTAGAAACTATTTTCAAGATCCAGCAAGACTTTCGAAGATAGCAAGCAAGCGCTATTTTCAAGACTTTCGTTTTCTCATTTCTTGGGTGTCAATATGCCCAAATTTTTGGGATCAATTTTTGCCTTAAATTTGGCTAATTTTTTGGGCATTTTCGGATGGACAAGAGCGAAACTCCAAATTCAGATCCTTCCTTCAACCACAAGAATCGAATGTTCCAGAAAGTTTACATTTGCACAATTCTTTTCAATATTTCAAGTGATAATTTTCAAGGTACTTTTCAACAGAGACTTCAACAGAGACTTCAAGCTTTTTTCCCACATCTCATATACCAAAATGTAAGCACAGATCAAAGAGCACAAAGCAATCATCAGTATTTCTCTTTGTTTATGTCTACCTTGTAAATGTGAAAACTTATTTTTCATGTTCAAAGATCACAAAATGAATCTCATTTCTTTATGAGATTCTTCTAATCTTGCAATCTCTTCCCGTTACTTTTATTAGAATGAGGAAAAATTCTATCCAAGAATAGATGTTTTTTCCTTACTTTCTTGCAAATGAATCCCTTTTTTTAATGATTGATATCCAAAAATGAGTCCAAAGAGGAACTTTTCTGTTATTTCTTGACCATAACCAAAGAAAAAGACTAATCCATCAAAGGCTTCTCATATTTTTTCCCACTTTTCTTCTCAATTTTCATTGACATCATTGTTGTTCTTCCGAAGATTCGACTTTAGACTAAGAATAGATCTACTCTCAAGCACTAAAGGGAAGAAAGCTTTACAGAAAAAAAGAGATTATTTACGATGAGAAGAAGTCAATGCTTGAAGGGAAAAAAAGGGGAAAAAAGGGGAAAACAAGGAAGAAAAGAAAGAGAACCCTTCTTTCAATTGAGATTTCCATTTTTGGGTGATGATTCTCGATATTTTTCTGAGAAAAGATCACTCACTTTCATCCCCAAAAAAACCTATTCGTAAATAAAACATTTGAGTCAAAATCTCAGAGTTGAAGTTTCGTTGAAAAAAAAAGTGATCACCGAGATCTAGAATGGTGAATAAAATATATTTTTTTCTTGATCTATTGGGACGACAACTCCCCACCATAAACCCTCTCTTTGGAACTCCCCCCCTCCCCTCTTTTTTTTTTTCCCCCCCCCCCCCCAAACCAAAAAACCCCCCCCCCCTTTTTTTTTTCTCAAACCCCCCTTTTTTTTAAAATTTTTATTCCCCCCTTTTTTTTTTTAAATTTTTTTTTCTTTTAAAGTCAATTGTAGAGAATTAGTTAACCATTCTACTGATATCAAACGCATATTATTTGACGAAGTCGAATAGAAGTTTTAGACATTTTTTTGATTTTCGGCGCCGAGTCATAGTCCCCAACCCAATAGTAGCAATGTTTGAGTCTAAATGAGTCTAAATGATCAATTTGACTCAAATGATAAAAAAAAAATGTGAGATTTTGATGAATTTTTTGATATTCATCTCTTTGATATTCTCTTTTTTGTCAAAAGTTTATTCCAAAGAAAGTTTTGAGTAAAACTCAAGACTTTCTTTGGAATAAACTGGAAATAAATAGGAACCATGAAGGAGCTATACCAGAACTTTAAAGGAACTATAAAGAAACTATAAAGGAACTATAAAGGAACTATAAAGGAGCTTTCAAGGAACTAAATAGGAACCTCTGACAAATTTGTAACGTAAACGTAAATTCGAAACATTGAAAAAAGCCGTGAAAATGATTTCTATCAACAACGAGCGACTTCTCGAATTGATACGACTTTCGCTTCTCGTTTTACGACATCGCAAACATACTCCATCTGGCAAACTGTTTCTTTACCTAAAATAAATAAAAAACTAAATACTTTTAAGTTTTTCAATCATTTTCAACTTTCTTTTAAGCAATTTTATCTTTTTTTAGTTTCGTTTCGAACGAAGGCAACGCGTTTCGAAGACCTGTAATCGCTTTCTGCGTGTGACGCAGGTGTGTATAACATTTGGCAAAATGGACAAATTAGCAAAAGTATTACATTTTATCTAGAATATTCAATAAACTGCAGCAAATCTAATCTTAAATAGCCAATATGTCAATGTTTCTCAAGAAATTATCAGCTACACACCTTCCATCCGACATCATCGTTTCAATGGCCCTGCAAAGCCAATGCAATGGCTCCTCTTTGGGCTAGAGTTCAATTCTTAAGCCATTTTTCTCAGAAAATCTTCTTATCCAATCAAAATTCCCTACAAATTTTTGTTCTTTGACAAAAAATCCCAAATTGTTCAACACTGTGATTACTATAATCGCCTTTTTCTCCACTTAAATTTCACATTTCCAATCGTTTTTCACTCCATCGTTTAAACCCGATTCTTCTTCTTCTTTTTTTTTCTCTTTTGCAAATTTTATGATTCACAATCACACGGGAGGAAAAGCTCATTTAGATTGTAGTCTTAAACACTTGAAATCTTGAAATCAAGAAAGCTAATTCACTGAAAATTTAAATGAACATACAATTTTTCCCATGGTCATCCGCCTACCTCTTTTCCTTGCTTTTCCACACTCATTTTCTCACCTATAATTTTTTTTCAAATTCACCCAATCCAATGACTGAAACATTTTAAGTGGCCTAATTTTTTTTCTAAAGTAATTGGATGGGAAAAAAAAATAATAAAAATCACACCTAATTGAGAAGAAAATTTGAACAATTTTTGGCTCTGATTCATTGGAATTAAATACAAGAATATTCGAAAGAAAGAAAGCGAAAGAAAGCGAAAGAAACTAATTTCATAAAAATACAAAGATTTAAACAGAGCGCAACAAAAAGCCAAGTCTACACTGACTTTGGGCCTTGACTTCGCTTCACTTTTCCTGTCTAAACGTGTTTACAAGCTTGCAATCTTTTATTTTCACACACATTTTCCAAATAACTATTATTTATATAATAAATCTCCTCAATAATATGTTCAAATTACAAAGGAATCTCATCGATTCCTTGACATTTCCATTGTTTATGGGAAGAAGAATTTATTATAATTGCATAATTTTTTTTGTTTAAAACTAATTGTAAGCAAAATTTTCTTTGTTTTAGAGGAATAAAGAGAAAAAAATACAATATTTACTGTTAATGCGATGTTTTTCAAGTAGAAACAATGAGGGTGAAGGTGTTTATTATGCAAAAGGAAATCAGGGATTTCCCTTCAGAAATAACCTCAAAAAAACATTGAGAAATTTGAGAGAAATTGGAGAAGTCTTACGCAAAAGCGGCAGGGAAAAGCTAGATTTTAGTTTTGTTTTTTTGTGGGCTTTCGAGACATTTTGCGGTATGGTAATTTGTGCTTTGGATAAATGAAAAGTTGTAGTAAAGGAAAAAAAGAAGAAAAAGAAATAAGTGATTGGTCAAAGTTTAGAAAAAAAAATGATTACAGGTTAGAATGAACTTCGATTTTTGACTCATTTATCAAATTGGATATTGGAAATGAAAAGAGTTAATGAAACAATGTTGAGGGAATATGTTAATAAAGTAAAGAAATCAATGGCAAAGAATTTGGATTCGAGGGGAATTGAATCGTCGACCTGCTGATTACCAGGCATTCTACCATTGAGGCATCCCTATTTGTCCGAGAAGGAATAGGAAAGACAAGGAAGAAGAAAGAAAAGAAGAGAGGGAAATTTCACATGAAAATATTGAAATAAAAGAATATGGATTCCACATGAAATAAGTCTCAATTACGCTCTCTCAAAAAAAAGTGCCTTGTAGCCGAGTGGCGGCTAGTGTTGGCATCCTATATAAATTTCGATTTAAACCCAAGTTTATGCATTTTTTTATATGATCAACTAATAACTCTTTTGCGATTGGGAAGAAAGCCTATTGTTGATTTGAAAAATTTCGAGGAACTTGTCATTATCTGGACTGCTCGATGACTGGATGTCTTCGAGGATTTATGCGCAGAGCGAAATTTAACAAACCAGTTTGCACATGTCCGTAGTGGAGCTTATCCTTTCACCTTTTTAGTAAAACAGAACACTAGATGCCCTTATGTTCTTGTAGAAATTCGTGCAAAATAACGTGTCACAGATTATCAATAGCCACAGCAAAAGTTGCGAAAACGAAACAACAGAAAAAGAGGAAGCTCGGTTTCATTTGTTTTTGAAAAGAAGTGTTCTTGACTTTATTATTTTCACGCAACAGCTGCCACTTTTGTTTTCTTTACGAGTTTAAAGATAAATCGAAAAAATAGCAACATTTCATACTCACCAATCCAATAAAACATGTCAACTATCGATTACGGTAAGACAAGTCGATAAGACAAGTCGATAAGACAAGTCGATAAGACAAGTCGATAAGACAAGTCGATAAGACAAGTCGATAAGACAAGTCGATAAGACAAGTCGATAAGCAGTCGAAGACAAGTCGATAAGACAAGTCGATAAGACAAGTCGAAAGACAAGTCGATTTAAAGTCTGCTTTTGAAAAAAGATCTTTTTCAAATATACTCTAGATAAATTCTTAGTTTATCAATCGTTTTTCCTTCGATCATATCAATTTCCCCCAATACAATTCTATAGTTTCTGATTCAGCTTCCTTGTTTTTTTTCGATTGTTGATCAATTTAAGTGAAATAAATTGACCTTAATTGTCGATTCATCAAAAAAAGAAATGAACTTCTTTTTTTCTCATTGAAATGAAATGCAATTGTTTCCCACGATTGAAATTCAATTTTTGCGCGGATATTCGTCTACAATTTTTGGGTAATTCAATTGGGTATTTGTTTCTTTTTCTTTTCATTGAAATGGCAACTCTTCATTGAAGAAATGCAAAAATTTCACTCAATTGGATGAACTTTACAACTGGAATGAGGCCAAGTTCAAGAGTTGCACAGAGATCATTTTTTGAAAAGCATATACTTGCAAAAGTGTGTTGAAAAATTCCTTTCAAAAGAAACCCGAAAAACAGATTTTATTTTCGACTTTTGCAAAAAGATTTGGAGAAAATTTCCGGCTTTTTTTTTGAGGATTTATGCCCTGTGAAAGAAGAGGGAAAGCACAAAAGATCTGCTTATTTTCGAGAGGCTTTTTGAGGGGTTTTTTTTTTGCTAAATCGAAACGAGTTACGAAAAATTGGAGAAATAAATTATTAAACGATTTTCCTTTTTTTCCTTATTCCTTATCTACCCAGACTTTTCGAGAATTCGAGATTTTAAAGTAATTTCCCTTTTTTCAGAATTACCTCTTGATACTATTGGCAAGTTTTTTAAAATTGGCTGTAATGTTTTTAAGTTTTTTAAAATTGGCTGTAAACACTATTGGCTATAAAAGTTTATTTTAAATTTTCATTCCCAAGATTTCCAAAAGATTCTTCTTGCCATAAAAATGGATTTTAATTAGAAGAAATTACAGATCGAAAGTGAAGAAAATTGGTGAGTTTTGTGGAAAAAATGGACGAAAGCCATTTTGAGTCTTTATTTTTGATAGAGTTTAAGTTCGAAATAGAAAAGAGAAAAAAAAAGAAAAAGAGTTCCAAGAAGAACACAAAAACCAATGTTGACTTGATTTTGCTGGTTTTTTTTTTGTCTTATCTTTTTATTGGTCTAACCAAACCAAGTCTACGGTAGGTCAGCTATCGATTGCAGAAAAAGAAACAATCATAGTTCGTTGTTCGTTGCTTTTTAATTCTTTTAAGCTTTCCAAATACCAGTTTTTTGTTTCGCTGAAAGATATGAAAGTCGTTTGTATTGTATGCAAAGTATTTCTCTAAGCTGTCTGATTTTTTTTTGTGAGAAAGCCAAACTAGAGGAGTGACTCGAAAAGAGTGAAGAGATCAATCGTGTATGTTGTTTCTATTTTTGTCTCTTTTCTCTTTTTTTCTTTAAGAAATATCCTCACATGATCTGTGAAATGTAGCGGTTGACAAAAAGAAAGAAAGGAAAGAAAGAAAAGAAAAGAAAGAAAGGAAAGGAAAGAAAGAAAATCCATGAAAAACTCCCTTCATTTTTGGCACGGAGCACTTATTTGAAGAACATTGAAGCCAGAAAAAAAAAAAGCCGAAGTCTCATGACTATGGGAGAAAATTTCGGAAATTATGGGAAATTTTGTTGTCTGCGGAGAAGAATTTTTGCAACAAAATCTATTGTTTTTATGAATGAATGAAGTGAGGGTGGATTTAGTAAAAAAAACAAGCGTTTTCTCCAATTTTCTCAATCTTCATCTTCCTATATTTTTCAAATAAAAGAAATTAGTTGCATTTTGTTTTGCTCATTTCAATGAACAAAATTGCCTACCGTATGATGGAAATCTGAATAAATCTTGTCTGAAATCATAAAGATTCGATTAGAAACTCGTAAAAAAAACGAGGAAAATCCACATAAATTGAGGATTGCAAATGAAAAAAAATGAAAAAAATGAGATTAAAGAGTGCAAATTTACACGTAAATTGTAGTAGAAAAGCTGGGATCATTCAAAGGATTAAAAAGATCAAAAAAGGATCAGATCCACTTCATTCACTCAATCTCTTTAACAGAAAATTGAAAAATTGTGATTACTTGGCTTTGGATTTGAGAATTTCTAAAGATTTAGCCACACTTTATCAACGTTTCAATGAGCCTTTTGATCTTTTGACCTTTTGAATCTTTTGAATGATCTTCAACCACCAAAAAAAACAAACACTTCATAAAAGTTCAAAGAAATCTTGAATATATATCCTGTAATCTTTTTTTATACTTTGTAGTGAATGTTCCCTTTTGAATTTTCTCTTTTTTTTGTTTCTGCAACAATCCCTTCCCTTTCCCCTTTCTTCTCATTTCTCATGTGACTCAAAGAATATTACAATTATCGGCTTTCCAATCTATTTTTGATCGGAACACCTTTTTCTTCTTTAACTTTTCAAGAAACTACAACAGTTTCCCCAAAAACGGATTTCTGAGATCAAAAACGGATCTGATTTCAATGTAGCGAGAAATCCGGAAAAGCTTAAAGCTCGAGGAAGAGAAAATTGGAGAAATTGATAGGGCAAAAGAGTTGTAATGAGAAAATGAGAAAATGAGAAAATGGGATTACTCTCATTTCATCAGCTACAACCAAAAATGGAAAAATTTGAATACACTTGTCACGTCTCTCTTCCGAAAAACGAAAATGAACTCGAGAATCGCGTTTTTCACTCAATTTCTTTTTAAGATCATCTTGTAAATTTTCCCTTTCCTTCAATCTCATCTATTCAAAGAGACCAATGGCTTCACTTTCATTTTTGGCTTTCACTTTTTGCCCCAAGACTCATTCATTTTATTCCAAATTTTCCCCTTAATCCATCGCTAATCAGCAGAAAGATTTTTGTTGACAAAACTTTCCCCGTAAACATTTTGAAAGCTTTTTGGAATTTTGATGAGTTTTTGGGGGCAATTAGAAGAAGAAATTAATCTATTTTCAGGGTAATATTCCAAGATTCGACTTTTCTGATTGCTCTCTCTGCTCACAAATAAATGCTTACTTGGAAACGGTGATTTGCTATAATTTTCGGGAAAAGAGCAAAAGAGAAAAGTTCCGCCGGATGAAATGCTTTATTCAATTTATAGGAATCAACTTTATAGGAATCAACTCCCACAACTCAATCATTTTTTTTGTTCTGAAAAGTTTTCTTTCGAGTGTCTTTCCCCGAAATCAGATCAAAACTAATGTAATTCGACATATTTCTTGGTGCAACAATCCTTCCGGCACAGAAAATGAAACAATTCATCCTGAAAGAAACAATCAATTCAATTGAAATATTTTAATCATTTTATTTAAACAAGGAAATTCAAAAATCAACTGGAAAAGGAATCTATAATTTTTGGAAAAAAAGGAAAAAAGAGCAAAGCTGATCATGGAAATTAAAATTCAATTAAGAATGGATTATAGCATCAAGCAGGTCAATCAAGAGCATCGACCACACTGCTCCAACAAGGCGGAATACTTTTGCAATCAAACAGGCAAAGAAAAGCTTCGAGAATGACAACTCATCACGGATTTAATAAATACTAGGCTCTATGCATTTGGTTGTCGTTAGTGTACCAATCTTTCCATTCATTTTCCACCAGTCACAATTTCCTCACTATTAGTCTGTCTAAATGTCTGTCTTTTACATCGATCAATTTACTCTCACAACTTTCTCTTTGCAGATTTCAATTCTCCTTGTATATTTCAAGAAAAAAGAAATACTTGATGAGTTTTATTCAATCTTTTCATAGATATAACAAACAAATAAATTACAACAATAACTGTACACAAAAAGGTTTTTTATTCAATAGCTTTCCCGTAGATTTGTTTGTATTTTGGAGAAGAAGAAAGAGAAGAATATGCCGATGAATCGAGAGAGTGAATCGACAAGAATCGAGACCAGTGAAGACCCGTTTTGGTGTGGAGAATCAAGAGAAATCGTCGAGAATCGAGGAGACCAACAATGGCGAGGGATTGAGCGATTGGTGTACTGTAGAATGGAATAAGGAGGGGATGGAGGGGACTGACTGTTATGTACAGCAATATGTGGAGGAGATGGTGGATGGGGAAGAGAGAGTGGATAAAGATCAGTTCTTCTTTATCTTTTTGTTGTTTGAAGACGAGTAGGAGGATCTTGTTGTTGGTGGAGTGATTTTAGAGAATCGAGAAGGAATTGATCGACGAGAAGAAGTATGGACAGCTTCGAATTCCAAGTCATTGATATGGAACATTTTGATGAGAAGAAGGATTCACAAATGGATTGTGTTTGAAATGGACAGTAAATCGAGAGTTTATATAGGAGGGGAATGGGTGAAGAAGAAGGGGAATGGGGAGGGGAAGGGACACGCCTACTTCGAAGGGGTGGGCTGGGGTGGACACGGGGAATGGCCATGGGGGACATGGGGAGGGATGGAGGAGAAGGCAAGGATGCCGGTGCTTTTGGATTGAATCCTTTTCCAAACCTTTTCCCTAAACACCCACCAGTTGGCTCCAGACAAGTAAAACAAGTCAAAATAAGTATTCAGATCAAAATAGGTAAACAAAGGGGATTTCTGAGAGGTTTCATTCATTTTTTGAATGAATTTTGAATCCTTTTGGAAGAAAATATCTCTCTTTGAGAAGGAAACCAAAAATGAATGTTTTGTTATGAACTTGGAAATGTTTTTTGGAAAGGTTCAAATCAAAAATGAAAGTGTTTCAAATGAATGAAAATTGAAAGAAAAGAGATCAAAAATCGTTCACAAAAGAACAATTGTTTGGATGATGGTCCATCACAATGACCGATTTGAAAAAACAAGATGTCGTGGCCTAGATGATGTCGTTGATATGACCGTCCCAGTTTGATGCTTGATTTCGGTCGAAGAACCTGTAAGGCTGCCCATTTCTTCCGGATGATCTTATCTAAATAGGTGAATCACGTAAACCTTCATCGTTGTCGAGGCTGGTTCTTGTCCCATGACTTTTTCCCCACTTTTTCCTTCAGCATCGCTGTGATTACGGGACGCTTCGATTTCTTCCAGATGATCTTATCTAAATTAAGATACTTTATTCTTACCGAAATTGGGTCTAGTGGACGAGAAACCGCTGAAACACAATTACCCTCAACTTAAAATTGTCCAGAATGATTTTTTTGACAAAAAGTTCCTTTAAATACAGAATTTGGGTCAAATTTTAGTGAATGTCGGACGACGGTAGTCAAGGGAAAGCTTATACGAAAAATACCATTTCTACAAGTTAATCATCAATAAGCCAATGAAAAAAGTGATCTTTTTGAGACATCAACATTCATTTATCCGTTAAGTTGCTTGAAACGCTCAGAATTTCCCCTCAAATCTCTTTAAACTCCGCACAAAATTTGATCATTACAAAATTCATTCGTCAAAAAAGAGAAGATAAATCGGATTTCAATCGCTCAAATAAATCGGATTTCAAAATGATCGACATAAATTTATCTCAGCGCTTTTGAAAGATTGCTCAAAAGAAATTGAGCGGGAGGTTGTCAATTTCTTTCTACAGCTCACAATAACTGACACTCTTCGTAAAGCAATGAAAATGGAAATAGGCATAACGTCATTTATGTAAGAGCTGATCAGTGAGTACTGTTTTGATTACTTTTTTGAAAATTCAATTCAGTTCATCTTCAGCTTCTTCCTTTTTTTTCACTTTTGCATTCACTTCCCCCAGCCTTTTGAAGATTGCTCTTTTTTTATTTCTTCTTTGTAATCTTTCCCAATTACCATTTAAACTCCCTCAAAGCTGACTTATCGCCTCCAAATGTCCCTCGAAATGCCCCTCGAAATGCCCCTCAATTTCTTCTCAGCTGACACCTCAATGCATCCAATTTTCTTCATTTTTCCCCTCTATCAAACGACAGCAAAAAGCAATAATTAAAAATAAATGCCAAATGATTGGTTTTGTTAAATCTAGAGGAGTCTGTTGAAATAAAGTTGAAACTCCGTCCAAAAAGTCTACGTCCAAAAAGTCTTTTGTAGTGGTGCCAAGACATTCTTTGGGAGAAGAATTCTTGCAAGTGCACTTTTGTGCACTTTTGTTCTCATTGACGCGTGGTCATTTTCGTCAAAGGAACCCTTTTGATATTTTGAGTCTTTTTCTCAAGAAATTGTATCCATTTCATACACAAAAATGATTTTCGTAAGTGACTGAGAACGAAAAATGGGGAATAAAATGATGGGAAAGTTGTGAAGAGAATGGGAAAATTTGCAAGGTGAACGAACTAGTGGGCTGTCTAGGTTTGGACATAGAAGTGCAGAGAAGAGAGAAGTGATTTGCTGGAGGGAAGTGAGGAAACGTCTCAATGCATCCAGGGAACTAGGTGTTCTTAAAATAGACTAGATAAAATAGACTAAAATAGACAGATTACTAACTCTCAGGAATCAGGCAGTAGATTGTGCGAAGAGGATCGAAACTCGTGAAAGTTCTAGGAAAGATTAAAGAAGTCATTTGTATTATTTTCACAGAATTATTCAGTTGGATTTTTGAAAGACTGAAGCTATTGAATCGTTAGATAAACAATTCATACTTCAGAATCTTCATTTAAAAAAATTAAAGAAATTAAAGAATCTTTATAGATAAAGATAAAGATAAAGAAAAAGAACATTCATACCACCGATAGACTTGTCTTCTCTTTCTTCTTTTTGTCATTCAAATTGCGTCAATTCATTCAATCATCGTAAAAATCATAATGTCTGATCAAAGAAAAGAATATTTTCTTCTCATCTAATAATACACAAACACGAGATAATCTCTCGAAATAAATATTTGTTTTTGGTTCGACTGGAATGAATGATTTCATTGTGGAGGTAAGCTGCTCGTTTTCCTTGAGAAATTTCGACAACTAAATTGTAAGTTCACCTCAATATTCTAATTTTAAAGTCTTTTAAAAGTTTATGAGTTGAAATTATCATTTTTATGAATGATTTTCCATAGTTTTTGACCTAAATTGCCCTAACAATTTAGTAGGCCAGGCCCAGGTCATGGCTAACGCGCTTGAGGGTCAGTCATGTATCTGGCACACACGGAATATCAATGCCTGACCAGCCTTTAAGCCTTATCAAATACATTTTTATTTCTTTTTCCTCTCAAAATTCCCCTTTCCAATCATCCAATCCTATTTCAAGTGCAATTCCTAAGCCTGTTTTTTTTATATTTTCACAAAACGTATTCCCATTTCACTCATTTTCCATTTGAATTTCCCCTTTACCAATTAAATATTTGGTGTGACCTCACAAAGTGTAGGCCATAAAATCCCATGCACTTTGTTAAAAAAATTGGCATTCCCATTCACTTCTTCACCCTTTTTCCTTCTTATTTCTCACCTGTTCACCTCCAGTTTTCTTCTTGAAAGCAAATCGCAAAGATTTTTGCTTAGAAAGTTAAAACATTGTAAATTTTCGTGAGTTTACGAGCGAGAATCTCGCAAAATTTGTAGCGGAAATGAAGACGTCAAATGGGAAAAGTTGAGGGAAAAGAAAAAGTGAAAAGAAATAGAAAGCGAAGAACAAGTTATATGCAAAACGAGCAAATTTAAGAAATGAAATTGAAATTAGCTCCAGTGAAAGTGATTGGGGAAATTCAAACGGTAACTGCTCGTGAAAAGAAAGAAGTGGCGCTCGACACTATTTCAACCAGAAAAGATAAATTGGAGAAATTGAAAGCTGTTTCTTGAGTTGTCCTTTGTAAAGCGAGCTTAAGTTAGACGATTTAACCATTTAAATGCTGGAAAAAAACACTCGAACTTCTGGCAAAGGAAAAAACAAATTCTTCAAGCATTGCTTTTTACAAATTTTTTGATAAGAATTTGCATAAATCAGACCATTTACTACAGTCATTCGAAAGGGGTAATCCCTATTTACATTTGAAAGTTCCAACCGATCACTTGTCTCAATTCTCAAGTGAGAATTCAGACACATATTATTTTCCCTTTTAATCCAATTAGGTTAATTGAAGCATTTCATTAAGAACTGTAGATTGTTGCATTTTGCGGCAAAAAAAAATCTCATTGCTGCTAAACAGGGCGGAAATTCTGTGCGATCAAATCCTACTTTTTCATTATTCAAAAGTTTCTTTTCGTTTACACTCAAAAGTCAATGAAAATCGAGGAAAAATGTGGAAAAATTTCTGTGAATCATTTTGAAATCCGATTCATTTGAGCTCTTCTCTTTTTTGACGAATGAATTTTGTAATGATCAAATTTTGTGCGGAGTTTAAAGAGATTTGAGGGGAAATTCTGAGCGTTTCAAGCAACTTAACGGATAAATGAATGTTGATCAAGATCAAGAATGAATGTCTGAAAAAGATCACTTTTTTCATTGGCTTATTGGTGATTAACTTGTAGAAATGGTATTTTTGGTATAAGCTTTCCCTTGACTACCGTCGTCCGACATTCACTAAAATTTGACCCAAATTCTGTATTTAAAGAAACTTTTTGTCAAAAAAAATCATTCTGGACAATTTTAAGTTGAGGGTAATTGTGTTTCAGCGGTTTCTCGTCCACTAGACCCAATTTCGGTAAGAATAAAGTGTCTTGCTTCAGATAAGATCATCCGGAAGAAATCGAAGCGTCCCGTAATCACAGCGATGCTGAAGGAAAAAGTGGGGAAAAAGTCATGGGACAAGAACCAGCCTCGACAACGATGAAGGTTTACGTGATTCACCTATTTAGATAAGATCATCCGGAAGAAATGGGCAGCCTTACAGGTTCTTCGACCGAAATCAAGCATCAAACTGGGACGGTCATATCAACGACATCATCCAGGCCACGACATCTTGTTTTTTCAAATCGGTCATTGTGATGGACCATCATCCAAACGATTGTTCTTTTGTGAACGATTTTTGATCTCTTTTCCTTCTTTTCTTTCAATTTTCATTCATTTGAAACACTTTCATTTTTGATTTGAACCTTTCCAAAAAACATTTCCAAGTTCATAACAAAACATTCATTTTTGGTTTCCTTCTCAAAGAGAGATATTTTCTTCCAAAAGGATTCAAAATTCATTCAAAAAATGAATGAAACCTCTCAGAAATCCCCTTTGTTTACCTATTTTGATCTGAATACTTATTTTGACTTGTTTTACTTGTCTGGAGCCAACTGGTGGGTGTTTAGGGAAAAGGTTTGGAAAAGGATTCAATCCAAAAGCACCGGCATCCTTGCCTTCTCCTCCATCCCTCCCCATGTCCCCCATGGCCATTCCCCGTGTCCACCCCAGCCCACCCCTTCGAAGTAGGCGTGTCCCTTCCCCTCCCCATTCCCCTTCTTCTTCACCCATTCCTCTCCTATATAAACTCTCGATTTACTGTCCATTTCAAACACAATCCATTTGTGAATCCTTCTTCTCATCAAAATGTTCCATATCAATGACTTGGAATTCGAAGTTGTCCATACTTCTTCTCGTCGATCAATTCCTTCTCGATTCTCTAAAATCACTCCACCAACAACAAGATCCTCCTACTCGTCTTCAAACAACAAAAAGATAAAGAAGAACTGATCTTTATCAACTCTCTCTTCCCCATCCACCATCTCCTCCACATATTGCTGTACATAACAGTCAGTCCCCTCCATCCCTCCTTATTCCATTCTACAGTACGCCAATCGCTCAATCCCTCGCCATTGTTGGTCTCCTCGATTCTCGACGATTTCTCTTGATTCTCCACACCAAAACGGGTCTTCACTGGTCTCGATTCTTCTCGATTCACTCTCTCGATTCATCGGCATATTCTTCTCTTTCTTCTTCTCCAAAATACAAACAAATCTACGGGAAAGCTATTGAATAAAAAACCTTTTTGTGTACAGTTATTGTTGTAATTTATTTGTTTGTTATATCTATGAAAAGATTGAATAAAACTCATCAAGTATTTCTTTTTTCTTGAAATATACAAGGAGAATTGAAATCTGCAAAGAGAAAGTTGTCAGAGTAAATTGATCGATGTAAAAGACAGACATTGAAATGGAATGCAATCAATGGTTGACGATAAAAAGAGTGCAAAGGAATGCAAAGGAATTGTCAAAAGCGTTCACGCAAAACTCAATTTGAATCTTAGAATTCCAGGATCTGAATTTGTTTGATGTTTGACTTTGATTTTAGCTTGAATTCTGAACTTGCCCAATTGTAAGAAAAGCATGAAATATTATACAAGATTTCGCTTGTGAGTATTAGTCTTACAAGAGAAGAAGAGTTTATTTCGACAGACTAATAGTGAGGAAATTGTGACTGGTGGAAAATGAATGGAAAGATTGGTGCCCTAACGAGAATCAAATGCATAGAGCCTAGTATTTATTAGCTTGGTAAATATGAAAGGTTATTTTTTACAAAAAATATTGCCCTTTCGTTACGAAGAACATTCCCTGTCTAGGATTTTTCTCAATAATATGCCAAAATGTGCTCATGTTTTTTTTGCAAAAACATTTTTGTTTTGAACAATATTTGTATTGTTTCAGCTCGGCAAAGATGGATAACCAAAAATTTAAAATCAGGGCCGCCATTTTCTTTGAATTCAAGTTAAACAAGAAAGCTACGGAATGCCATCAGAACATTTGTACTGTTTTTGGAGAAGCTGCTCTTACTTACAAACAATGTTGTGTTTGGTACGATCGCTTCAAAACGGGAAACGAGTCATTGGAAGATGCACCACATGGAAAGCCGCCGATTACTTTGGACGATCAGCTGTTACTGAACGAGGTCGACTTGGATCCATCGCAAAAGTGTAGAAAATTAGCAGAAAAGTTCGGATGCACTCATGTTACCATTTACACGTTCTTGGGAAATCATATCGAAGCGGGAAATGGCTCCCCCACGACCTCACGGATGCCCACAAAGTCACACGAGTCACCTTGAGCTCTGTTCTTCTACGTAAAGCTAGCCATCGTGACTTTTGGAAGTATTTTTTGACATCTGATGAGACTTGGCTTTCGTATGAAAATATTCAACTCTATGGACAGTGGCTGAGTTCGAAGCAGACCTCTCATTCTATCCCGAAGCCTCCGAAAAAGTTAGGCTTTGTGTGGTGGAATGCTAAGGGATTGGCTCATTTGGAAATATTAGATAAAGGAGACACTGTTGACGGAAGACTTTATGCAGAACAAATGGGTCGAGTCGATCCAGCATTGAGGAAAAAGAGGATCGATCCATCGAAGGTCAGATTTCTTCACGACAATGCTAGGCCTCACATTTCAAAGATCGTCCACGAACAAATCGACAAGTTGAGCTGGAAACTTCTTCCACACCCACCATACAGCCCTGATCTAGCCCCATCGGATTACCATCTCTTTCGGTCAATGAAACAAGCAGTTTCTGGACAGCAGTTCAAACAAAAGCAGGACATAGAAAATTGGGTTGCCAACTATTTTGCCTCTAAAAATCTTTAATTTTACGAGGACGGTATTCGTGATTTGGGGCAACGTTGGAAAGAAGTTATTAATGCTTGTGGTGAATACATTTGATTTTGAAAGTGCTTAAATAAATTTTTCTGTTATGTTAAAAATGATCAAAAAAATAACCTTTCATATTTACCAAGCTAATATTAAATCCGTGATGAGTTGTCATTCTCGAAGCTTTTCATTGCCTGTTTGATTGCAAAAGTATTCCGCCTTGTTGGAGAAGTGTGGTCGATGCTCTTGATTGACCTGCTTGATGCTACAATCCATTTTTAATTCAATTTTAATTTCCGGTATCAGTTTAAGACTCCTTTTCCAGTAAATCCGACTGTTATTTCTGACTCAGACATTTCTTTTTTTGGGGATTTCTTTTTTAGATTCCAAAGCACAGTAATCTAAAATTCAGAAAAAGCTAATACGCTGATTTTTTATTTTTTAATCTTCATCTACGTGATGATTTTCATATATTCGCTGACTATTTTTGTCTTATCGCTTTCCTTTTTTGAAATCAAATATTATAAACTGTTAAAGACATCAAAAAAAAAATCTCAGAGACATTGAAATGTACGGATGACATCGAAGGATGGGAATTGAATGAAAATGAATTGAATGAAAATACATCTCACGATATTACCAAATATAATCTCTGTCTATCGGGGAAAAGTCAAATATTTCACTCGAGAAAAGCGTTGATCGGAAGATAAGCTGAGAAAACAACTTTTGTTTTCGTTTTATCGAGTGATATCAAATTTATTTAGATTTCTAGAAAGAATCTCTGGATTAGAGTTGATTTTTGTACAGACAGAGAGATTTGTGGTGTCAAAATGAATTTTCTCTGCTCTAGTCTTTTGGCTAAGAGGTCTTCTGTACTTTTGAATCAGTGGGTAAATCGAAAACAAGTATTTCTATGAAAATCTCTCAAACGCTTATCCTATTTCTATGCTCGCTCATCACAAATCTAAATCTCTTTCCAAAAATCGACTTCATCAAATCAATCAAACAAACTAAATACCGTATTTTCTCTAATAGTAGTGCTTCCCGTTGAGCCGATTTGATGACTATTTTACGATTTCCAAGCTTTCGCAGAAGCTCAACACTCAAATCCCCCACAAGATCTCATCGTCAGCTACATTTTCCGACCCCACATCGATAGGTTCTGATAAGCGCTTTTTGAGATTTCGAGGAATTTCGAGCAGGCGACGCTTAGGGTGCGCTACTATTAGAGAAAATACGTAATTTTTTTTCAAAATCCTCTTTTTCTCCTTTAAACTGATCGAAAATCATTTGAATATTGGCTAGACGAATGAGCTCGGAAAGAAAACTCTGAAAATGATTAGTCCATTCAAATATTTGCCCTTTTTTCAGTTTTTCATTTTTCCTTTCGCATGAAATCCTCGCTTGAAGTGAATCTAATTTCTGTTTTTTTTAAAAAAAGTGCTTCTGAAGAAGCCAGGATGGGTTAGAAAAGCGAGGGTGGACTTAATTCTTTTCTCAACTCTTGCATTCTCGAAGAATTCCTCCAAAAAAACCAACTTTCATTATGCAAAGCACAAGCTTTCCGAGAGAATTTTCAGAAACTCCAAGCTGACGTTCTTTTAAAAAGAAGCGTGTTCTCGTAGGGATTGTAAATCAGTAGAAATATCTAAACGCATAAATTTTATCTTTTTTTTTTGTTTCCACTTTTGTTTTTCCTCAAAAAGCGAGGGTGGGTCCGTTCAAAAATCTCTCATTAAGATTTCTCTTTTCCCGAAAAAGAGCTTCTTGATTATTCTGAAATCTTCAAAATTGCATGTTTTCTTCAAAGGTTTTTTTTTGGAGAATCAAGAAAAAATCTTGATCTAAAAACTAAATCGGTACGAGAAAAAAGTTGTTTATTTTTTGAATGGGATTATGAGACCAAAATATTGTACCTCTACAAATATAAAATCTCCTCTCAAGTGTCTAATCTTTAAAAAGTCAAAGTTTTGTTTTGAAACTTTGTGTTTTCCGATTGAAAATCCGAGAAAAGATATTATGATTTCTACTAATAATCAAAAATTAGAGATCAAATATAAATATTGTGAAAAAGTGAGTGGACATTCCGTCTAGTTGATTCGTGTTGATTGAGAAGTATTTTCTTTCAAAAAGAAAATTATAGTCTCGCTTTCCAAAAGAACAAAAAAGTCTAGTCCCGTTTCTTATGCTTACTACAATATTTTGGAAACAAAACACAGAAAAATAAAGTGATTTGGGGATTTGGGACAAAAAGGATTTGTTTTATGGGAAAAGGGTTGAAAGAAGTGTTGCAACTCAATTGAACTCTCGAGTTTTCGCGCTCTCAAGTTAAACACTCTGGCATTCAGGCATTCGACTCGGAATGAAACAAAATGAAACATTCAGGCATTCGACTCGAAATGAAACATTCAGGCATTGGACTAAGCTACTGTACAGTACACGAGACAGTAGCCATCACCTCATCACTCAACTCTAGCATCGATTTCAGAAAAAAGAAAAACAATCCACCCATTTTTTCGATCGTCTAATCTCAAAATCATTAACTCATTTGCATAGGATTGTAATTTTAAAGGAAAAAAAAACATATGTTTGCAAAACTTCCAAAAACTTAAGACGTCTTTACCCAATTCAATTCATTCAAATGTACACCCAAATTTGAGATGAAAGACGGAAAATTTCCCTTATCTCATCCAGATTACGTCCACAAAATGGGATTGAAAATAAAAACGATAAAAAAAAGAATGAAAAGAATGAGTGGACATTTATCTCATTCAAAAAAAGAATAACACCGAAAAACTGTGAATGGGAATCAAAAATACGTAAAAAGAGTAAAAAGAAAGGAATTCTTTGAATATTCTCTTTTATTTGATAAAACACGTGCGGCTAGACTTGATTGTTGAAAAGAGATTCAGTGTTTGAGATGCTTTTGTGAAGAGTTTCTGAACAAGACTTGAACAATACAGATAGGTGATAGTTTGAATCACGACAGAGAGGGAGCCTTGTTCTTGTTGATGAATTGGAAAAAGTACTGTCACTTTCTATGTGATTGCTTTATTCCAGTAAAGTGTATTTGGCGTCATACAGCGCTCAATTAAACAGCGCTCAAGCACTCAATTAAACAGCGCTCAAGCGCTTAATTAAATCGGACAAAAGCTAGAAGCTGGCTCACAGTGGCCGTTTCTTTTAGGTAAAAACTCGAACGTTTGCGCATTGCTCTAACTCCATTTTGCCTTTCTTCATTCTTTTCCGCATAAGTATCTCACTAAGGTACCGTGTTTTTGTTTTGTTGTTGTTGTTGTTTCAAAGTTGAAAGTGACTTTCAAATCTGATTTTCTCTAAGCATTTTCCCCATCAAATACACTCTTTTCCACCGATAATTTATCGAATTTCACCTGTTATTTCGTACCAAGTTAATAGATTTCTCATTTTTCTAAACATTTTTCTCGGTTATAACACACTTTTTTCTTCTTCATGAATTCAAAATCCCAGAAAATAGTGATCAGCATTTACATTCTCTTGGAATCACAGGTGAAATCGACGTCGCAATCCAATGTTTCGTCAGAATTTTTGTTTTCCAATTAGCTGATGGTGAGAGTGATCAAGAGTTTGAATGTTTCACTGAGAAAAATCTCGAAAAAAAAAACTCGAGTCTAAAAAAACGATAAATCTTTTATTTTTGTGAAGATTGGAGGGAAAATTGGTCTCTAGGGAGATCATTTGTCGAAGAAAATGACACAAAGAAAATGATACTCTTGTCCCCCTCCCCACAGATGGGGGGACAAGAGTGTTCAACGAATTTGTATATCTAAATTCGAGTCCTAGAACTTCTTCACAAATTTGGATTATTTTCACAAGAATCATATCATATCATATCATAGCCATTTTGTCACTTTTGAACATTCAAAGAAAAGATCATTTCTATCGCGATCATTTCTATTTTTATTTGAAAAGATCATTTCTATGGCGGGTTTTCCATAATGGTAATATCAAATTTTAAGATAATATGTGTAGTAATTCAAAAAACTAAAAACAAACTGGAAACAAAACTCTGAACAATTTTTAATCATAGATTTTCCCGTGACCACAAGATAAACGTCTTCTCCGGTTCTCTGCCTATTTTATATGTTTCAAATCTGGAATCGTAGCAACTTTTTTGAGACATGATTACACTAACTTTCAATAGTTTTTACGTTAAAGAAAGCACAGATATCCGCATCGTATTTATGTTTTTTTAAAGCATTGTATCAAAAGAAAACTCTCATGTTCATTATGGCCATTTTAGCTACAGTACTGGACAATGAAATATGATATTTGAAAAACGATCGTCACTTTCGTGCGTCTGTAACTCCCTTGTCTTTGAGTTTAAACTATTAGTGTTATGCATTTTCTGAAAGCTCTTTTCAAGGGCTACACAATGGTAATATTAATATTTAGAAATACGGTAAAGACAAGGGAGTTATAGACGCGCGAAAGTGACGATCGTTTTTCAAATATCATATTTCATTGTCCAGTAGTGTATTTAGCATTTTAGCTGTTTTAAGCTAGACCCCTTTCTTTAAAAGTGAAGTGAAAAAAAATGAAGGATGAAGGGTTGAAATGGGTGAAGGGGGAAGCCTTCTGGGGTGTTAGGAGGATGGGGTAAAAGGAGGACGGGAATGCAAGAGGAGTTCATTTGTGTTCATCCTCGATCTGCCTTCTCTTCCCCTTCCCCTTCCCCTCATCCATCCCTTTCTTCATTTTTCTCCTCAATCGTGCATAAATTTGAAGTGCCTCTCTTTTTTTTCCCTCGTTTTTCCATATTTTTTTTGGTCTAACCTTTTTTTCTTTTTTTCAAATTTTCAAATTTTCAAGCACAATGAACACAGCGAATTTCCAGCATCTTATCCGATTTATTTCCTGAAATTTCTTCAACGATGCTGAAAACGAAACTTTTTTTCACTCTTTTAAATCTTGGTAATAAAAGAGACTTTAAATGATCGATTTCTTTGACGAATTTTCAGTGAATACTTCATATCTCTCGCAAAAGCTCGATGTCAACTACGATAAACGACTCAGTCCATACTATTTGTCAGTAGAGCTCAAAATTTGAGCCGAACTTTTCTCTAATTAAGCAACTTTCCTTTTATTTACAGAAATCGGAATGCGGTGAATGTGTCACTTTCGATCCCTTATTTATTATTGATTGATGTTGTTGAAGATGCTCAACTCGTTTCCTGGCTTGTCACTTTTACAATTACATGGAGAGATGATCGTTTAAAATATAATCCCGCTCAAAATGGGGGTGAGACAAAAATGTTTGTGCCGAATACAGAAGTGTGGACGCCGAGATTCATTGTCTACAACAGGTAAAAAAAATAAACAAAAAAAGGCAGAGGATCAGTGAAACTGTTTCAAGCATTGAACACCGGAAATTGATCGAAGATGAGAAAAATGATGTTTCGGTACGTTGATCTCGTGATCGGTACCATTCTATTTAAACAACAACAAAACCTGTAATAGATACCGTATTATTTTCTAATATTAGATTGGCAACTTGAAAGTTGGTACACTTATTCATTGCACTTTTTAGAAATAACTAGAACACCAATTAATTTACAGTTTTCACCAATAAAAAGCTCTATTTATTCTCTCAGAAATATTTTTTTTTTTTTTTTTTTTTTTTTTTTTTTTTTTTTTTTTTTTTTTTTTTTTTTTTTTTTTCTGAAGCATCTTTTTTTTAAATTTTAAAAAAAAAAAAAAATTAAATTTAATATATAAAAAAAAAAAAAATTTTTATTTTTTAATTTTTTTTTTTTTTTTTTTTTAAAAAAAAATTTTTTTTTTTTTTTTTTTTTTTTTTTTTTTTTTTTATTTTTTTAATATTTTTTTTTAACAAATTTGGGCAACTTTTGAAACGAATTTGAGCAGAAATTCAAATTTTTCTGAAAATTCTTCAAAGAGACATATAATTAAAGTAATTAGACAAATCGAGCTGATAATTTGGCTGTATATCTAACTTTTCATGCTCTATCTCTTTTCTATTAACATCAAAATGGGTTTATGTGTGAAGAAAGTGCTCAAATCGTTTCATCGAGTTTTCATCATTTTTGGTTCCTCAACTTTTGCCCCTTGGAAACCCACAAAACCAAAGCTTTTCTAAATCTAAATGTTAAAAGCCTATTTTAGAGAATAAATAGACCTTTTTATTGGTGAAAACTGTAAATTAATTGGTGTTTCTAGTTATTTCTAAAAAGTCCAATAAATAAGTGTACCAACTTTCAAATTGCCACTCTAATAGAAGCAAATTTTGCGGAATGATTGAGAAATAGAAGCGCATTCGCCTCTCTTAGAGTAAAAACGATAATTCTGTGTTCTGTATGATTCTCCAAATGACAGATTTCTCCGGTCGGTCAGGTTAAACTCCAAATCACTCAATTCATCAATATTATTTGTGATATTCAAGTGGAAAGGTGAGCTCTATCCAGAAAGCAATCCCTACCGTAAATACTGTAATAGTACCCCACCCCCATAATGACGGTGCGGAGTCTTGCGTAGTCTAGCTTTGAACGAGTTTTTCTCGACACTTGTTTATGCTACAATGTGCGCTTAGGTAACAAAAAATAGCCCTGAATTTCAACTATTTTTTGATACCAAAGACGCATTTTTTGAAAGTACGGGTGCTTTGCAAAAAATGAAATACTGAAAAACTTTTGCGACTACGCGACTGTACGAAGGGGGTGGGGTACTATTACAGTATTTACGGTATTTATTTATTCAGAATGCCATTCGACACTCAATTTTGTTCTTTTCGAATCGTTTCTCCTCTTCAATCTCAAAAATATACGTTTTTACAAGGACATCTCGAAAAACAAACGGCTATGTTTAGGGTCAGTAATTGATTTGTAACGAAGATATCTGTCGATCCTTTTTTGCCGTTGGCAATTTAAGGTGTTTTTTGTATTTTTCTCAGCATCAACCTTTCAAATTTGACTATTTTGACTATCATTCGATGCAGAATAAAATTGCGCATCGAATGATACCAAAATTAACTCAAAATTCAATATCCATGCAAAGTTATGGGGCAAAAGGTTAAGTCTCGCTCATAATGAACGGGGGTTTAGGCTTTTAGCCAACAACTTTGCGTGGATATTAAATTTTAAGTTAATTTTGGTATCATTCGATGCGCAATTTTATTCTGCATCGACTAATAGTCAAAATAGTCAAAATCGAAGGGTTGGTGTTGAGAAAAATACGTAAAACACCGTAAATTGCCAACGGCAAAAAAGGGTCGACAGATTTTACAAGTCTAATAAGTAAAACAATAGAAATAAAAAAGAAAAGTATTTAGGGAAATAGTGAATTTCATTTGAGCAATGTTTCCGTGTCTGAATATGATTATGAAATGGATGAGGATGAAATGCATGAGGTGAAAATGAATGCTCTTCATCAAACGCAATCATTTTTAAGATATATTTCGAGACAGAACTCATCCGTCGTCCAAATTATTTCATTATCGTCATTGTGATTCCATCGTTTCTTATCTCAACGATGACCATTACCGGCATCCTTCTGCCAGTCCATCAAGGAGTTGGCGGTGATGCGGTGAGTTTCTTTTCATAGACAAAGCAAAACAAAAAAACAAACGAAATCTAGATTACGGTCGGATTGGCAAGTATGTTAGCGCTATCAATAACACTTTCCATTGTGGCAGAAACACTTCCAAGAACATCAAATATTCCTCTAATCGGTTTGTTCTCTATCAAATCTCAATTCTCGAATGTTTCCCCAATTCCAGGTGCCTATATTCTTGCTTGTTTGATCATTTGCTCATTGGCTGTCATTTTTGGTCTTTTACTCACACATTTCAAAGTAAATTAAAGCTCAATCTTTAATAGCTTTCATTTTTAAAACTTTAGAATTCAAATTATTTAATTCCAAAAGTTTTTACTCGTCGATTGTGTACTGAAAGTGATAAAGACAAAAAGGGAAATAGGGATTCAAGGCAAGTCATTTTATTGGGTTGATGGAAAAGTCCTTTCCGATTTTTTGGGAGAGTACCTTAAATTTGTCCAATTTTGACGTTTTATAGCTCATCCTAAAGCTCAATTCAAGACGGATCGATTGGTAAAAACCGTTTTGAGATGTCTTTTTTCTAAAAGTTTTTACAGCTATTTTAGTAAAGAGCGGCAGAGCCAAAAAATGGCTGGAAAATGGATGAGCCTGTGCGGCATTGAATGTCGCTGGTGTCTATTGCTAAGATTCTGAAAATGCGTGAAAATTTTTTGGCTCTGCCGCTCTTTACTAAAATAGCTGTAAAAACTTTTAGAAAAAAGACATCTCAAAACGGTTTTTACCAATCGATCCGGCTTGAATTCAGCTTTAGGATGAGCTATAAAACGTCAAAATTGGACAAATTTAAGGTACTCTCCCAAAAAATCGGAAAGGACTTTTCCATCAACCCAATACATTCATTTTTCACTGAAATTAAAACCTCCAGACAATCTTCAATAAACGATGACAGTACACGTGTGTACGATAAACGAAAAATTATCACTGGGTTTGTCGAAAAATCTACGCTTAATATTTTATTTTTCGTTTTAGACTGTATACAACGACTTTCTGCTTTTTGCAGGCTTCACTTTTCATCACCATTATCATTTTCTTCTCTTTTTCGTGGTCAAACCCACCGCGACCGTCGAAAAATAATAATTAATAAAACTATTGTCATTTTAACACTGAAGTAACACATAAATGTGCAAGGATTGCTCACATCGATCTGAATTCTTGATCTCTGGCTAAGATCAATATGTAGGTTCTGGTCTCTGGCTCAGATCAATGTGTAGCTTCTGGTCTCTGGCTAAGATCAGTGTGTAGCTTCTGGTTTAAAATAAGTTGAAACCTTCTCATTTCCTTGTCTATTTTTTTCTAAACAGTAGAGGACAAGGCTATCAAATGAAAAATAACAAAAAAATAATTAGAATGACCGGAAATCAAGACAAGCCCAAAAACTTTTGTAGCTCCAGCTTGATTTTTCTTCTCCCATGACGCTTCCATTTTTTGATCAAAAAAAGGAATCAGTTTGTTTTTCTTTCTAATAGTGAATATCAAACAGCAATACACAATAAATACACAATAAAACGTGGAGAAAATCATGAAAAGTTCTTCCATCAAAATGTACTGTTTTCTGCTCATTTCCTTGCCTATTTTTTCTAAAGATCACCAAGAAAAAAAAAGGTTGTCAAAGGGCAAAACAATTACTAGATCAAATTAAGGAAATCTTATTTGGGTCAAAAAGTCGATATTCGGAGAAATTACGCAAAATGTGATTACAATAAATGTTGGAAATCGTGGTTACAAGAAAATTGCTGAAGAATGTATTTTCCCTCAGGGTCAAGATCGAGAAGAAGATGGGTCTTCCCGATTCCCTCTTCCAAATCAGTGGCTGGCCGTTTCTGGTTGGGGTAAACTTGAATGGGTGGATCAAAAAGAGGCTTGAAGAGAGTGTACACCTCCGCATCCGGAGCATCGACACCTAGTTTCGAAATTTCATGTGAAATCTTTGTCACTCATTGCCAACTCCCGAATCCAAGTTGGCAACTCCGGATTGGATCACATCAAGGAGGGAAGCTTCGAGCTTGGTCTTCTTGTTCTTGCAGTTGTCGATAGCCTGAAAAAATTTTGAGTTGATTACTTGAAATGAAATGGGTACCTCTTTGGTGAGGTACTTCTTGAGCAAAGAATGGCAATCCTTGGCTCCTTGAAGTTTGGCATAGCCTTCTTCGATTTTAGCAACAATTGCTGGATTGACTGACATTTGCAAGAATTGTTTCATTGAACGAGAAAGAATGAAGGTGAGATGTTCGGCACACGGGTTCACTGCGTAGGCGGGTTCGTCCTCAGATTTATTATACCGTGTGATGCAAAAGTCTTGTCCCACTCAACTTTCTGAAACATTTTATTAAAATTCTAAAAATTTTCGAAAGAAACTTTTTAAGTAAAGGGGATTTTTTGTACCCTAAGCTTCAATATAAAAAAGGTTTCTGAGTTAAGAAATTCAACACAGAAAAGAAAATAACAAATAAAGTTTAACATCGAAAAATATCTGGTGCAGAAGTCTTGTCCCACCACTAAAAAAGAAGCTTAGATTAATATTTTGTCGGTCCTCCTTTAGCCAAAAACAATGCTTTGATAGGTCGAGGCAACGAAGCGACGAAATCACATCGAACTCCCAAAGAAATTTGTCGCCAAACGTTCCTGATGAGCTTGACCAAAGCTTGACCTTTGTGTTGAATCTCTTTCCCTTGAGTTGATTCTTTAAATGAGCCCAAAGGTGTTCTATGACATTCAAATCCGGAGAATATGAAGAAGCTTTGATCAATTCAACACGGTAAGCAGCAAAAAAAACCCGGGTAATCGAGCTCTACTTCTATTTGCAAGTCGAACAACAAGGCTCATCAGAAGCTGACTTTTGTGGCATGGAGCGTTGTCTTAATATAAAGCCGATCCCCGGGGCATATTGACATTGGAAAACGGAAACAAACTGTTTTCCATGATCGATTTGTATTCCTGAGCATCCCCGTTGATGAGCACCAGGAGACTAGGGAAACTTCTGATCGTCGAGCCTAAAAACACGCACATCATAAAGCATATAAGCGAAAACACTTACCCTATGCTTCCACCGACGGCTTTACATATTTTAGCTTGCATCGTTGCCCAATTGGTCTTCGGATGGCCGTCAAATGATGGCCGTCCGGATAGGACATATTGATTTTAGTCTCATCGGTGAAAATGACTCAGACCTAATCATCGTCCAAAACTCGTAGTTCTTTGCAAACGCCAATCGCATCTTCCGGTGCTTGGAAATCATTAATGGTCTCGTTGCCAGTATTCTTGCATACAATCCTGCTCGAATCAAGCGCCTATTGATGCTCCATCGAGAAATGTTTCCATTAGAAATGGCCTTCCACTTCTTGATTCCATGGCTCGAACTCAGATTTGGGTTGATTCTATGGTCCTTGATCTTCGATCTTCGTTTCTTGTTATAATCGCCGGACGACCACTTTTCGAAGCCCTGAAGACTTTCACCTGCTTCCGATTTTGCTGCTAGTCGATTCACGGTCCTTTTATCGCATTTGAAGAGCGTCGCGATAGACGGCGATGAATATCCATCTTTCTTGGCTTACACAATCTTCTGCTTATCAGGAGTTGACAGATATTTGCGAGATAACATCTAAAAATAAAAATTTAATGAGAACAAACAAAGAGAAGCAGAGAAAAACAAAAACTTTCTTAGTGGGAAGAAACTTTTGCACGATCTTTTTTCTTAATTTTCACGAAGAAAAGAATTTTTGAGAAAACAACAAAATATTGGACTATGGGCATTTACATAGTAAAACTAGAAGGAATAAGCTACTAAAAAGCTCGTTTACCTAAAAAGTTTCTCTCGAAAATTTGTAGAATTTTGATAAAATGTTTCAGAAAGGTGAGTGGGATAAGATTTTTGCACTACACTGTATAAAAGAAAAATCCCCTTGTTATTCGCTGTGAAATTTTATCCTCAATTTCCTCGTCGCCGCTCGGTTGATGTGTTTTGTCGTGAAATGGCCATTGAGAAGGCGAAAGGGGAAACCAGTCCTTCCATTTCCATTGCCAACATATTCACACCACATTTACCTTCAAGAAAGCTTTCACTAACATACTTTTCACAGGCATCTTGCCAAAAGTAAAAGGTTTTTACTTGGTTACACACTGACAACTTACTTGGGTCACTCGAAAAGTCTCAACAATCAATTCATTGTGGGTTATCATTTCAGAAAATGTCTTGATCAATGATAAAAATAATAAACAAAACCGTTTATTGCATGAAATTCTCTGTGCATTGATTGATCCGGCACCTTTTCACACTACTTTTGTCCAAAAAGTCAACAAAAGCACGCTCCATTCCATTTCCCCTTCTTATTTCAAGTGTCCCTCTTCTCCTCCTTTTTCCTTTTTTCCTTTTTTTCCTTCCAAATCAATCAATCCCTTTCTTTTCTCAGCTTATCACAAGTTTTGGACTCATTTTTTTTTGGATGAATCTATTACTTTATTGGGTTGTTTTGTTGAAGAGATTTCTATGGTATAAAATTCGCGAGCAATTTCAATTCTTTTCTCTCTCTGAAATCCCATGTTTTACCTAATTCGAATTGCATTTCCTGTTTGAAGGGAAAACTTACAAAATACTTAGAATTTTTTTATAAACTTTACAACCAATAATATGGGGCTTTTTTTAGTTCAATTTGTGGGCAAGTCTTATCAAATTTCCCGAACCTTCTCCCTTTTTTCGAGTCATAAAGTGAATCACTTCTTTTTTAGCTTTCATCACCATTTTTACTCATCGATTTTTTTTACTACAAAAAAAAGTTTCAAGAAACTTCAACTTATTAAGATGAAGGTAAACTTATTTTTCGCAACAATTTCGGTTTTCAGATAATTTCTTCTCAATGACCTCCCAGCAACGAGATGAAAGCAATATCGATGCAGCTGAAGGTTGGGAAATCGAGAATTTTTGGAGAATTCTAGGATTCTAGATCTAGAATTCGTTTCTTATTTAAGATTATTCTTTTTATCGTATTTAATAACTTTAAATTATCAAATAATTAAATTAAATATAAATTAATTAGTTAATTAAATGGGGGTGGGACAAATGCGACCTTTTTTTTGCGCACCTGGACATTTGCGCACCTTTTTTTTTGCTGGAAAAGGCCTTAGGAAAGGTCGTAGAGCTTCGAAAATATTTCCATATAGGGGAATCGTATGCGTAGATTCCGAATTTCGACAAATCAGACCTCGCTGACACGTCAAATTTGGGCTAAAAGGCAAAAACTGCGGAAAAGAGTTAAGTTGCGTAGTTTTTGCCTTTTAGCGCAAATTTGACGTGTCAGCGAGGTCTGATTTGTCGAAATTCGGAATCTACGCATACGATTCCCCTCTATGAAAACATTTTTGAAGCTCTACGACCTTTCCTAAGGCCTTTTCCAGCAAAAAAAAGGTGCGCAAATGTCCAGGTGCGCAAAAAAAAGGTCGCATTTGTCCCACCCCCAATTAAATAAGTAAATTCTGTACGTAAATAAATCCTCAGTTCGTGCCCGAATGCGAATGGCTGAGGATCACAATTTGGCGTATCAATTACAGCAACAGGAATATGATTCACATTATGGAAGAAATCGAGCAGAAAGGTGAGAAATCTGAAAATTATAGAATCTAAAAAACAAAATAATATTATTCGTAAAATTTCAGACAACTAATAGGCCATGATACGCGAAGGAGCCGAGTTGAACAAAATCGAGAAAGAGATGATGCAAGACAAAGGCATTTAAATGATATAAATAGCATGTAAGTGATTGTAAAAAGGCTTGCTTTTGTAAAAAGACTTGACTTTTCCAATCTAGAAATCATTTTTATTCAGCACGGCTCACGATGAAAATGTGGCCAGACAACTGCAAATGGAAATCGAAAAAGAAGCACAAATGATGAAGTGAGTAAAAGAAAAAGAAAGGAAACAGGGATTTTAGTCTAGTATCCCATGCATTGTGCATTTGTGAAAGCACAAAGTACACACAGTTTAGATTATGGTTCATTTATTTGAATTTCTAACGTTGTACATTTTGCTCTAATTAAAAATGATTCAAAATCATTTTTACCTAAACAAATAGCACTCATTTAAGCACTTAAGCATTCAGGATTCTATTGATTTTTCATTTTTTCAAATTCTAACTCTTCAGACAAATGCAATTGAGACACGACGAGGAATTGGCAAAGAGATTGGCCGATGAAGAACAAAGGGGAACAGGGCCATCGATGAGTACGGTAAGAGGATAACAGATTGTGCCGTAGCAAATAGAATGCCGTAGAATACACAACTTTTGAAAATATACCTAATATACCGTAAAAACTCGAATAGAAGACCCGGGTCTTCTATTTTTTTCAATCCCCCCAAAATCGGCCAGCCAAAGAAATACAAAATGTTTGGCGGGTTCACCGATCGAGGTCTTCCTTTTTTCGGCTTCTCCTTGACGTGTCCTTTCTCTTGCAACTGTTTGGCAAGTCGTTGAACAGTTCTGATGTTGTTTTTGAGCTTTCGCGAGATGGCCGCCTTCGACTCTCCGGCTTTCAAAAGCATAGCGATCGCTTCTCGATGAGGGCAAGCTTGCATTTCTAAAAATACACATTGAATGCTATGCACCATTCGAAAGAGGAAAAAAAACTGGACAAAATTCATGTTTTACACAACGTAAAAGGATACTTTTAAATCACATAAAAGTTAATTCAAAGAGACGCGACAATACTTTTCTCGGACCCTGTAGGTAGTGGTCTCCCACATGAATCAAAAATTTATTTATTCTTAAAAACCATTGAACGCGATAGCTCTAAAATATCTAAGATTGGTCTAAAATATGCAAGAAACATGCTTAAAAGTAAAAATAATATTTTCTTACCCAAAACCCTTGGACGATCTCCCAAAAAAAATGAACCCTTACAATTTTTTTTAAAAACCACGTTACCAATTTTACTGCCAACGCAAAAATACTTCTATCTGGGCCCATATCTACAACTTTAGCTAAAAAATATTTAAAGAGCTCATGATTTCGAGGAGTCGAAGGAGGGGGGGGGGGGTCTTCTATTAAAGTTTTTACGGTAAGTAGTGAGTAAATACTTGTAAATATTAGCCTTTGATGGAAGTTAATCAACCCAATCTCAGCAACCCCAAAATGTGATCGCTCCTCGAGTTCCGATCTCTCAACCACTTCCACTCCAAATGACCACAAATCAAGGCTCAGGTTTATTCAAAAGGCTTGGATAATAAAAATCTAATAGTTTACATATTCTCATATATCGCTTTTGTATAGAACTTCGCGTTGAGAATCGGCCAATTCGTGATCTTTTGACGGGTGATGAATTGAATCTCGATGAAAGGACACAAAATGAATTGGTTTGTTGAGAAAAGTGAATGAGTGAATTGCATGCTTCTGTTATTTTTGTTTTTTTTTCTTTTTCCAGAATCGAATGGCCGATCCAAGTTATGTTCCATTGGATTCAATGATTTCAACAACTGAATTCCCCCGCCACACAACGACATTTGGAGTGAATTTGAGTGCATCAACGAGTGTGTTTTTTTTGAGGAGAAAATTTATGATTTATAGTCAAGCACCTGAAAATCCAATTTTACTTTGTGCTCACAGAAACGCGCACATTCTGGCACATTCAATTTCAATTTTGAAAACAAGAAGTCTATTGTGCCAGAGGGTGTTCGTTTTTCAGAGGCAAAAATTATACCGCAAATCTGCTTGTTTTGTTATCACTAACATGTTTAGCCTGCATCTATGTCACTTAACAGCATTCCAATATAATACCATCAAAACTCTAATAGAACGGCCGCCCTATAGGAGCGTCGCGTAGTCTAAGTTTACTCTCAAAAAAAGAGCCGATTTTCAATCATTTTTTTCTAAGCGCTTGTTAATGCTAAAAATCTGTATTATATCTCAAAAAATCACCCATCCTCTCTACTTTCATTTGATACCCAAGTGCGCAGAAATAAACGTACTAGTGTCAAGATCTGAGCGTTCCTTTGAGAGTAAACTTAGACTACGCGACGCTCTTATAGGGGACTTTCTATTAGACTTTTTTTACGGTATTTCCCATTGGCCTTAACAGAGCGAAAAAAATTCAGGTCAGTTGGATGCTCAACGAGGAGGAGTAGATAGTGGAGGACAAATCTCCCCATCATTCAACAATCAACAAATGTCTAATTTCTCTTCAACTTCTCCTTCTTATCAAACACAATCACAACAACAATCACAATTTCAAGCAACTACAACAGCTCGTCGAGTTCAGGTAGAGTAATAACAAATTTTCATAGATTTCACCAATTTCGTGCTACTTCTTTATTGTTTTTCCATTTTCAGGGTGTTCCCCTGCCCGGTCTCGCGAATCCCCGTCTCTCCTCAATCGATCAACGAAACGATGACGATCAATGGCCAGCTCCACCACAAAATATTCACACTCCACAACTGTTACAACAAAATTATCTGGCCACTCTGTACGATCCGAGCCATTCCACGCAAATCCCTCCACGTTCGCCCATTCAACAGTCGCCAATTCAAGAGCAATTTCCTCAACAGCCATATCAGTCCTATTCAACCAATCAATATCCCCACAATGTTCCTCAATCGCTTCAAATGGCATCAACAAATCCATTTTTGATGGATATCATTCAGAATCCCACTCAACCCGTTCAATCAACTCATTCCAATCCACCATATCCGCTTGTTCAATCAACATCAATTCCTCAAAGACAACTTGACGAGCCACCACCATCTTATTTGTAAGTTTTTGAGGTGGCAAGGCCACTGTGTCGTGAAATAAATATCGGCATATTTGCATTTTTTGTGATATAAAACCATTTCAAGATCTCATGAAATTCAGCTCCGAATTCGGTCTTCCACCACCCTCAAATCTCGCAATGGGGCCAAGATAATTTTTTTGTTCTTTAATCCGATCTCAATAAATTATCGAAATAATGCTACTTTCACAACATTGAAAACTATATTTCAACAAGTAACATAACAACGAGATTCAATATACAAAACTATAACAGAAATTTTTTTAGATCCCTTTAAATCTCCGTCGATTGAGAATCGCTTGTTGACGCCTCACATTGATTGGAAACTCGACAGGCTTTACCTAAAAAGTAGATGATAAAAAGAAATATTTTTGTTCAATGGCTTTCAAAAAACTAACCGAATAAAATGGTGTCCCCGGGATTCTTTTTCCTCTCAATTCAGCTGCATATGGTAGCAGTGATTCCCGTGTAGTGACACCTTTTCCTGTTGGAATTCTTCCACGGATGATCACTCCATTTGGTGATGTGATGGATACCCAACCGATGCTTGATAAAACCTAAATAAAAGGAATAGATAAATCTTATTGAAATTACATCACTAAAACGTTTACCCAGGCACCAAATCACTCACCAAATCTGTTGCCGCAATTTCATCAGTACAACCGACAATCTCAAAAGCTTCACCCTCCATTTTCGGCCATTTCTCCAATCGTTTCGGGTCTGGCAGCGGCACAACGAGCGTACCTCAAACGACAAAATGAATCCAATTAAGCGTAGGTTAACCAAACCTTTTGGTAGGTTAACCTCGAGAAATTTGTCGACATCCCTTGTTGCAACCACATTCAATGGAAGATTGCCACTTGCAAACACTGTCAACTAAAATAATCAATGCCAGTAACATAGAATCTAAAGTAAATTTTTACCACAATTGGTTTAAACTTAGGTTAAACTACTCACCAACGCCGAATCTCCAGTTGTTGTTGAAAGAAGATCTACAACAGCAACACCGCCAATTATCAGAGAATTTCCTGCATGACACACTTGAGGTTAACAATTATTTGTCTAAATCTTACCTGGTTTTACAATTGCCGTTCTTGGAGTCAATAGTTGCCGAGGAAGCACTTTTACTAACTCAGACAAAGTGAACAAACCAAGAACCTAAAATTTGAAAGTAACTCTTGCTAAAATCAGATAATCTTTACTTGGTCTTGATTCACAGTACCGGGCGTATCATAACACCAATTACCCTTTGCGAAGATGTGATCATCTAATGACCATCTGAATAATTAAATGTGCTTGTTATAGAAAAATTTTTCTTAATTGTCAACGCCAAACACCAACTTTTTCTCATCTTTTTTCGGTTCAGCTATTCCTTGCAGCTCATTCATGCTCACCGGTTGCAATTCATCCTCTCTCTCCTAAAATTAACTAAAATAAAATTTTTAATAGGACCCGAATAATCTTTATTATCGCAATACAAATAGCATTTATAACCTTGTAAGTATTTTGTAGAAGTCCCGTCAACACAGCATATTTGCTCTCTCCAGTTTCTTGAAGCGCTAATTTGCGCATGTAGTTTTCCTTTTGTTGCCAAGCTCTATAAAAAGATCAAACCGAAACTTATAGTCAAAATATAACATACTTATTAGCGAGTAATCTTCTTCTCCTCAACTCAAGTCGATGTGGGGATACTTTCATCACAGGAAACTTCAGCAAAGATATCTAAACCTAGCAAAAAGATTATGCGGAGAATAATCAACTAGCCGTTGTTCCAGGCCAAATCGAAGTTGTTGCTCTTTCCACCAAATCAACAGCCCTCACTTTGCACAAATCCGACTGAAGAAACGAGTTAAACAAGGTTCTAAAAACAAATATTAAAGTGATATTGCTCAGTTATAACACTTACGATTTGCCAGCATTTGTACATCCGACAAGATACATGTCCGCTCTCGCGCCCATTCTCGGATTGATCCAATTCATGTGAATTTGCTAAAACCGATTAATTACGTTTTTCCAAGAATAAAAGGTTACAACTGTTTTCAAAGTTTAGTTGAATAAAGTCCTTTACCGTAATTAAATCCTCGACTCCATAACCCGTTTTGGCGCTGACCAATGCTGTGTGCAAAAGATTGAATCTAAAACAGAATATTAAAATTTTAACAAAGGGCTAATTTAGTAAAAAGATAAAAATTGTAGGGTATACTTACTTATGTTTAAATCCAGCTTCTTCAATGGTTGATTCAACAACTTGTCGAAATCTTTTCAAATATCCACAACGAGCATCGGGAGGAAGAAGATCGACTTTATTACCTAAATGAGAATATTTGGTTGAATATCTTAAAGTTGTTGTTTTTGTAATAAAATTCTTACTAACCAATAACAATCATCGGTTTTCTTTCTCCAATGATATGGGGTAATTGACGATGAATTGATCCAGGCAAATCCGTCATATCAACAATCAAAAGAATCTAAACGCACGTAAAGATTACAATATAAATATTTCCACTTACGAGAGCCTCCTCTTTCATCTTCAAATGTTCCATCATTTTCATGTAATCAACCGGACAAACATTCACATTCAGCTAAATAAGAATAGTAAAGAACTTGATCACAAACAAACCAAGAAATTATGGTGTTTCAATAGATGACATCTTTTGCATAAGTGTTGTTCAGTTGTTTTCCTTGGACGTTCGACTTTCTCAAAGAGTTCCACTGGGACAAAACCAGGCAAAGAAGGGTCCTGAAAATAAAGGACTTGCAAAAAGGCTATGATTTGATTAAAATGACAACTTCAATAAAAACTATGCAATACAGACCTTACAATGAAAATGAGCTCCACACCCACAACAAGATCGACGACTTTCCGGCCGCGATGGGTCGAGAGTCCCGAATTGTTCAATCCACGTCTTATTTACATCTTCTTCTTCCGCTGATACCTACAAAAGAATACAAAACATAATCATATCTAGATGCTATATTTCTTCATGTACTTACAATTTCATTGCTTTGCCCTGGTAACTGAAATTCGATGTGTTCAACAGCATCCTCTGGACCATAAAGATCGGCGGTTGCCCTAAAATCCAAGATAAATTGTAGAGAAATCTTTTCTCGCCTTGTCATTTCATCTTCAGGCAAATCAAGAATTGTACCAGCCCGATATTCATCAAAATAAATGTCTCCTTCAATGTAGAATCCTCGATCGATGGCTGAAAGAGATGTTTCTCCACCAGAAGAGCCATCTTTCAACGATGAAGTATAATCGATCTAAAATAATAAATTATTGGATAATTTTGCTTTTTAGACGAGTTTATGCACCGTTTGTAACTTCAACAAATAATTTACAAAATCTGGAACCTTTAAATTATCAGAATCAGTCAATCAGTATTGAAAATTTAATATTTGTTGCCACATTTCTGAAAGCTACAGCTGCATAAAACTCAACTCGATTATTCATTGCAAATAGTAGGGAGATGGTTTTTTAAAAAGTTTGACGAGACTCGAACCTGGGGCAAAAAGTGTAATAGGTTCGGTATTCTAGCAGACTATCCACTAGAACTAATTTCAAACTAGATTTAAAACATTCGATTTCCCCTTAAAATTACAACTTTCAGCATTGCAACCGTGGTGCACCCCAATACATATCGGATACAACAGCTGCCTATCAACAGGTTTTTTAAAATTATTTTGTATAGATTTAAGTTATAAGTCAAAAAAGATAAACAAAATATCAAAGTCAGCAATTTTTTTAAAAATTTTATGCGCTCGGGTATGGGCGTTTGTTGGGTAAGAGCGCCGAGAGGCGAAGACCACCCATCTTGTTCTCTTCTCTTTTAGAAAGCCGCACACCGCAGAACAACGTGGGTGCTTTTCGCCTCTCGGCGCTCTTACCCAACAAACACCCATCCCCAAGAGTATAAATTTTTTTAAAAATCGCTTAATTTGAAGTTTTGTTTATCTTTTTTATTTATAACTTAAATTTATACAAAATGACCAAAAACCTGTTGAATAGCAGCTGTTCTGTCCGGTGTGTATTGAGATGCACCACGGTTGCAAGCTGAAAGTTGTGATTTTAAGGAGAAATCTGATGTTTTTGATCTAGTTTGAGATTATATCTAGTGGATAGGCTATCGAACCTATTACACTTTTTGCCCCAGGTTCGAGTCCCAATTTCCTCAAACTTTTTTTAAGAAACTGTTTCCTTATTGCATTTGCATTGAAATTTTGACTCGAGTTTTATACACCGCTTTTTGTAACCATCTCCCTACTATTTGCAATGAATAATCGAGTTGAGTTTTATGCGCCGTTTCCTGTAGCTTTCAGAAATGTGGCAACAAGTGTTGAATTTTCTATACTGATTTTGAACTTTTGTAAATTATTTGTTGAAGTTACAAAAAGCGGTGTATAAAACTCGAGTCAAAATTTCAATGCAAATACGTAAGGAAACAGTTTCTTAAAAAAGCAAAAAAAATTTGAGGAAAGTGGGACTCAAACTTGAGGGCAAAGAACGTAATAGGTTCGGTAGTCTAGAACAATATCCACTAGGCCACCGAAGCGTTGTTAAGCAAACGTGTGGCGGCCTCATAAGGAGCTCAAAATTCCGAATGATTTTCTACGTCAAATATCTCGCGTTTGCGAAGCGTTCTGCAAAAACCAAAAACGGATTTGAGATCCCGATGGCCGACTTTATAAGATGGACTTGGTCTCGAGTCAAAAGACCAGCTTGACTCGGTGCCTTTCCTTTGTAAGATATATCATCGATTATTATCGAGAAACATTTGCCATTTTATGCTCAAAACCTTGAAGCCAGTATCAAAGAACCGAGTCTTCGAGACAAAAATAGCGGGCGAGCGCAATTTCAACTTCTGAGCATTTATCGAAGTGCTCTTCGGCAACGAATTATTTGGTAGATAGGAATAATAAAGTAAATGAGAAAGAATGGGAAAGAATTTGGAACCGAGGGGAATTGAACCCTCGACCTGCTGCTTACCGGGCAGACATTCTATCACTGAACTATTGGCGTCTCAATCAATGTGATAATTTGAAGGGCTTAAGTCAGGACTTTATGGGGCAAGAGATGGTAGCTTGTAGCTTATCTCTTCGATTCTATCGACGATGATCTTTGTATAGATTTAAGTTATTAGGTTCAAAAGTTCTCGGAAAAAGTTTGCACGGTGATTTCTCAAAAATCAAGCCATGAATTCTTCCCAGATTTTTTGATAAACTTGACTATATTTCAAAAAGTTTTTGATCAAAAAATTAGAGTGGGCTTCAGGTAAAAAATAAGAGATTTCTTCAGCTGAAGTGACTTGGTCACTTTTTGAGTGACCAGCCTTTAGACAAGTTTTAGATGGATTAATGAATAGGCAATGGGTCCCATTCAAAACCTAAAATCAAGTACTTAAAATAGGGAAAATTTGCGATTAAGGCAAATTTTACCTAATGCTTTAATTTTTCAAAATCACCTATTTTAGCAAACACTCAGTGCCAAGAAGATGGCATCAAAAAATTCTTTTTTGAAATACAGCTTCTCTATAAAAATTTTTTGGCCAAAAATAAAGGTTATAGAGCGTATTGTTCATTTATGCTAGCTTTACCTCATGAGGAATCGTTTTTCTCGTGCAAAAAGTGAGCTGAATTTAATCTCTAAATTTTAAGGGAAAGCTGCACTCATTTTTTTACGAGTAATTTCTTGGAGTCGACTTTTTTCTTGAATTGGTGGATTCGTTTTTAAGAAATTTCAGTAAACTTTTTCCGAGAACTTTCCAACCTAATATAAATCAAAAAAGATAAAAGAAATATAAAATTAAGCAATTTTTTTAAAAATTTTATACTCTCGGAGATGGGTGGGAACGCCGAGGGCCGAGGACCACCCACCATATTCTCTTCTCTTTTGGATGGCTAGACACAGTATTGGCCTGCAAAAAAAACGCGCCTCAAAGCTCAAAATTCCGAGTGATTTTCTACGTCAAATATCTCGCGTTTGCGAAGCGTTCTGCAAAAACCAAAAACGGATTTGAGATCCCGATGGCCGACTTTATAAGATGGACTTGGTCTCGAGTCAAAAGACCAGCTTGATTCGGTGCCTTTCCCTTGTTAGATAAAATAAAGAAAATGTTTTATATCTGTCAAACGCAATCATTTTCAAATCACCTGTTCATTTTGAGCCAATGGGAACGTGTATTTCCTTATTTCTCGCGTATAGCAATCCGTGTTTTCTCCTTTGTCCTCAATTTTTAGGGTTTCTTGTTCTCGTCTTGTCAACAGCTTTGCAAATTCTTGCGTGTTTGACCTAAACATTAAAGTAAAGATGGGTCTAATTAATTGTTACTGTATATGTTGTTCAGCCATAATCGATTCCACTGAATAGTCACTTGTATTTTTCTCAACCAAGCGAACATTTCTTTCGTATTCAGCCAATCGTTTTTGGATCTCAAAAACCTAAAAACAATAAAACTATTTCTTCTTCTAACAGCTTTTATTTCTTATTTTTATATTTTTACCTTGCTTGATCTCGATCCTTCAACTCTTTTCCATTTATGTTGCCCAGATGTCGGTATTGATGTTGATGTTGATGGATATCTTCGAGAAAAACGACAAATCCTCGCCAACATTTCTTTTCAATTTCTCTTTTTGTTGTTCTTCTTATTATTGGTCGCCTTTTGTTGCTGTTGAGGAAGTAAGTTGATACTCGCAAAAAGATCGTCTCCGAAGTCTTTCTCGATATGCTAAACTTTGAGATGTTTAGTGATAAAATGAACTGCTAAAGCTAACCTGAATATCGTCGAATACTCCCTGAAAACGAAAAATGTTGATGAACAAGATGGTGAGTGGGAAGAGAATCGTCAGAAGAAATATTCCAAGTGGCACCACAACAACCCAAGCTTTAGCCGGAACGTACGTAATTCCTAAAGATCAAAATATTATTTAATTAAACTTCCAAAAGTTAAGCTAACATGTAGCTAAAATCCTCACCAAAACTTTCGAGAATCGGTGTTGGCACAATTGCCCAAATGAGATAGACGATGAGCCCGATCCAACCAAAAATATAAAGTGCAAAGCCGTAGATACCTAAAAGCGATGAAAGTATTTTAAATCTGATTACGACGAAATTTAAATGAACTTGCACAATTTAGCTAACTTTAAACACAGAAATATTACAATTAGCCTCAAATTTATCCATTCAAAAAGCTAGAGATTTTAAAGAATTATCTTTCCGCTAGCGCTATATGCTTAGAAAACTTATTAAGAACTCTAAAAAGAAGAAACCTCTTGCTGGATGTGGATTGGGTGTGTGGATTTCCTCGCTTGGCAATGGAATTGATGAGGTGCTCATGAAAAGTGAGAATACCTGAAAAGATGCAAAATTTAAAAGATCTAGTTCATTGAAAATAATTAGAAAAACAAAGATCAATATAGTTTGCAGAAACTTTGCGTAGATTTAAACGATTTTGCAGCAAATTTTATTAACTTTTGAGCAAATTGGGAATAAGGCAATGTGTTGATCGATGAAATGACTAAAATTAGACACCAAAAATAAATTATTAAAAAAGTGTAGACCAAAATTTTTAAAAAAAACTCTTTACTTTTGCTGTCCCCAACCATAGGAAATATTAAAGCGCCGAAAGAGCCTATTTTACATTCGAAAGTTAGTTTGGATTCAATTTTTCCGTTTGTATTTAGGTCATGACGAGTTTGTGTTGATTTTCACAAGAAATAAAGCAAAAAAAATCCTATAGTTAAGGGTATGAGGCAAACAGCTAAAATTACCAAAAACTCTCTTGGAAAATCACAAAAAAAATTAAAATACTATAACAACCCTCTGTGATCACAGCCGGGAAAATTACCGGTAAAGATTTAAGAAAACGGTCACTATCGTGATTATGATGATTTTTAAGAGGATGTATTTTAGAAAACAGATACCGAAATACCTGTAATAATAGTCCCCACGTACAGTCGCGTAGTCTAACACACAATTTTGTAACGCTTAGTTCTCCGCGCCGCTTCGACGCGTGCGCTTAGATGTCATGTGATGTGCGATGTGCGCTTAATCAAAAGATAGCGCTTGAAGCGAAGAATTTTTTGGTACTAACAGTTTATTTTAGAAAAATCTGCGCGCGTTCAAAAAAATGATTTACTTTAGCGACTACGCGACTGTACGTCATTATGGAGGAGAGGGGGGCGCTACTATTACAGATATTATGGTATCTTCTTGACACATTCCTACATAACTTGTATCGTGGAAATCTTTCCCAAAAAAAGCAAGCGTCTTGTTTTTGTTTTCTCAATCCCAATCTTCATCATCATTTCCTCCTCCTTTTCCCATATTTGGTGGTGGAGGGATTCGATTCGATGTTGTTGCATCTCCTCCATCATCATCAATTCTTTCATGTCTACCAGAGATATCTGAAAATTATGCTTTGCTTTGCTTTACTTTGCTTATCAAATATTTGACGATCTCTACTATCATTTTTGCACACTCACATTTCCTTCTTGCATCCAATGCTTTTGCCAATGCTGACATCAAATCACCACCGCTTGGCGGGAGAGCCGATTTGTGTTTTGTTTCAACTTCCTGTATTTTTTTCATGAGTAGTACAGCCTATATCCAATCTCTATCTCTACTTACTTTTTTTCCCTTTCTCGACCTTTGCGTCTCTTCATCGTTGTCAACTTTTTTCAACCGTGCTTTCCCTGTGCCACCAGCCGCCCGTATTGCTTCCATTAAGTTGGCTCTGATGAAAGATCTTATTGTACAAATGTTTTCCGATTGTTTCATACCTTCCTGTATCTGCTGAACTTGTAAGACTTTTTTGAAGTGGGGGTGGAGGAGGCAAGATTGGAGGTGGAGGAGGAGGAGGGGGTGGGGATGAAGGGGAAAGCTGTAAACATCTTGTATCAATAAGCTTACAAGGTATAATTTTAGCTTATAGTTAGTAAAGCTGATCACAAAAGCACCATTGGCGGAGGTGGGGGCGGTGGCGGTGGAAGAGAAGCAGAAATTGATGCTGAAGATGATATTGGAGGGGGTGGAGGAACAGAAGGAGGAGGAGGTGGCTGAGAGATGGGAACAATTGGCACAGATGAAGCCTTGACATAGTATATTGCAAGCAAGCAATGGTACAATTAGAAGACCTGGACATCTGGTGGAGTGGGAGTGATCAGTTGGGTCTTTTCTTGAGAAACATGTGTTTGAGTGAAATCGGGCAGTGATGGGGGTAACTCCAATAGAGAAGATGATGAAAGGAGATCACCATCAAAGAAACCGATATCTTCGGCCACACCTAAACACAATTTTGGACTGTACTCTAGGCATTAATCTTTTAAATCATGCATTAAGTCGAGTTTTAATTCTTTGAAGTCACTGCAAAGCCTCATTATTCTGTTCCACTATAGTATACCGATGAATAAACAGTATTCGGCTGGGAAGACTGGGAACATTCTTTAGTTTTAACGTACCCGGTAGATCAGGTAGAATACTAGGTAAATCGATTTCATCCAATATAACATTATCGGGTCGATATGCAAATGGATCATTTTCTTTGACTCGATATCCAATAGCTGAAGTGATTGGTCCATTCGAGAATCCCCCAAGCGAGTCACTCTGTAATCCTTTTCCGATGTCTTTCCCCATTTCATTCCATTTTCTCACCGTTTTCGTTGTCGTTTCACTATTTTGTCTTCGTCGTTGTACTGACAACATTACCTAGAGATTAAGCTTTTCCCAAAATTTCTTTTAAAACTCACATTATCATAGGCGACTTTTCGTGAATCATAATAGAACAGATCAGTCAACGAACTCAATTGTGACGGGACGTTGATTGAAGCTGAAAGGTGTCTCCACTCAATTTCATTTCTTCTTTTACTCTCAAAACCTTTTTGTCTTGTATGTTTCTTTTTGATCATTTGTGATGGAAGGAAGAATTGTTTCTTTTCATCCAAAATTCTTTTCAAATCGATTTCCCCATGAAGTAGTCTTAATTGCAGTGATGATTCTAAAAAAATTTCGTTGGCATTTTGTCAGTTAGATTTGTGAATTCTTCAAAAAAAATGAGCATTGTATCAATTCTCAAACCAAAAATCAGTTCATCTGATGGATGAAGTGTGCCAGATGATAAATTGACACCAATTCGAAGTGGGCATTCATCGATTGAAAGACGAGATGGGGCCTCGATTATAAGGGATTTGTTCAACTGAAATTTATCTATAATGTTCATATCATTTATCATTACCATTTGAATTTCTTTCAATATTTCTCCATCACAAACCTCTTTTACTGCAGTCACTTTTCCCCGCAACTCTTTTGTTCTTTCTCTTGCTTTTATCGTTCTTTCTTCAATTCCCCGTATTCTCTCATCCAATGTGTTGAAAATTTCGTTTGATACCTGCAATTCTTCATTCAATAAATGATATTGCAGAATCAGTTTTCAAAAAGTAAAAGCTTTAATTTTATATAAGTGTCACTCGTATTTAATACGAGCAGGTACACTTACATTTGCATTTAAAATTCATAATATAGTATGATGTGCTTATTTCCAATCCACATTTTTCTTTTCATACCTTTAAAAAGTTTTCACTTGCTTTCAGAATGCATTGCACAGTTTCCTCATGTCCCAAATCGGGTGGAATCACCGGAGTCGACCAGAAATCCGACATTCAATCGATTAAAGAAATTTCATGGTTTAAAGAATATGTGTAGCAGGTCAATTCTGATTGTTTAACTAAAGGATGGATATTATTTTTGGGACTACAAACAACAGACACAATCAAACAGTGGGAAAATAATAGGGCAACAAATAGAAAAACCTGAATATCAGACTCGTCGATTTATCAACCGCCATTTCTATAAGAACTTTGTAGTTATGGCCAGTACACGAATTTCACGTAAAATTATTGCTAATTACCGTAACCTCAATATATTTATCGAGTTTACTTTGTATTTTTTCAAATCAAACTTTTATTTAAAAGCGTTTATTCAAGAAAAACCATACGCGAAAAACAAATAATCTTTAAGAAACAGACAAATGAAAAAGATATTTAACCCAGATTTTTAACTTTTAAAAGAGCTTCTCTTACTGCAAATAGAAATCTAATAAGAGCCTTTTAATAGGACCCGATTTTGGTGGAGAATAAAGTGAGAAAATCACAAGTTATGCAATTTTGAAAAACTCGAAAAAGAATCAAAATATACAAAGCAAGCTCAAAAAATTGGCAAAATTTTGTTTGGCAGTAGTCAAAGGGGAGAATCAATCAATTTCATAGCACCAGCGAGTCAACCTAAATCACGTTATTTACTGCTGAATAAATAAATATTCGATTAAGCAACTCTTTTAAATCTTTAAATGTTATTCCACGTCAATAATCGAGAAGTTTTACGTTGATACATAAAAATTATTAAATTCATTACCTGGCTGATTCGGCCTAACTTTCCATAGACCCGTTCGCTGATATTAAGAGCCGGATGAAGCGATCGAAGAGTCGGCTCGCCTTGGAGTGAAAGAGCCGCCAACGAAAAGTATGTGTGCAACATATCTAGAAGTTAACATTTTATGAGCTGTATACAAAACACATGTAAAAGATGTTATTTTAAAATACAAACCAGGATATGCTCCATCTTCACATAATTTTGAGAAGCCGCCCATGTGATTATGTTGAGTTGAAAGCAGAAACTGACGAACACTTGAAGATGCGCAAAGATGATAAGCATTCAATATCTAAATGTGTAGTTAAAAAAGGATAACAAGAATTACAGTAAATCTAACGAGTAACAATATATGAAAAACATACTTTCAGAGTAGCACCAATCCAAAAAGCATAGCAAGTATCGTCAGGTTTTCCGGTACGACCATGAAATCCAATCTGAAGTTTTAGTTTCAAAAGCTTTTAGCAAAAAAATTTCAACCTCTTGTTTAAGGATGGCCCATTTGATCAGACGAGTAAGCTCCGCTTGGGTTAAAATTGATTCGTCCCAGAGGCGTCCACTTAACGATAAAGCGGCGATCGCACAAAACGTAGATCCTCCTGAATAAGTGTGTAATACCATTTAATCACTAAATTCTCTCCACGAACCGTGTGCTTCGGCATTTTCTCCCTGTCCAATTCCTCCATCATATGTCATGCTTGAGCGAATAAAACTAAAATTTAAATTAAACTAAGGTTTTTATTAAATCAAACCTTCGCAAAGTTTTCCAATTGATCGGAGAAAAATCGTTGAAGATGTGACACACAGCTACAGCACAGAACACGAATCGCATATCGCTTTCACTACCGTTTCCTTGTGACCAAAAACTAAAATCCCTAATTTCCGGAAACGTTTGTTTTTGATTGTTACCAGCCATTTTCCCGTTGTGAAAGTCGAATTGCCTCAAGAATGGCTTTTCGATCCACACGCGAAATGTCATCATCAAGAATCAACAGCGACAGCAAAGCAGAATACGTTTGGGCAAGATTCGCACGATCGTAACCTGAACCGAACCAAAGTATGATTAACCCAAAAAAACTCACCATTAATTGGTTGAGTATTTCCACCAGATCCTTTAAAGCCACAAGCGTCTGGTGGGCAACCTGAATCATAAAACATTTCGCAATTAGACAAACGTTAGCACAAAATATATCAGCGTAAAAATTAAATCACAAGAAGAAAGAAAAGCTATCAAGTTAGCGGCGCAATTCATCCATCATTTCTTCGTCTTCGTTTTCTTCTTGAATGTCGAGTAGAGCAAGCCGAGTAGTTGTGGTGTTGGATTGAAGAAGTCCTTGTGCATCAAACTCTTCCCATGATAAGAGATGACTGATCGATGCAATTGGCTCTCCCTATAAAAGTTGCATTCTTTTTCGGACAACTCTCTATAAGTTTCTCGTGTTTCACCAGTTAGTGCAAAATGCTTTTTTCAAACTATTTTGCACTAATTGTACAATGGCTCTGCCTAGTCTACCTGCAAAATATCAAGCGTCATTCTTGTGTTGATTCTTTGCTCATTTGTTTCTTTATCAATCAAAGCAATTGTTTCTGTCGATCGTACCTAAAAAAATATCTATTAATTTAAAGATTCTATCTAACTTCTTCTTTCTCGGCGCTAGAATTCAAATTCGTCCTGTCCATAGTTTGCATAACCTAAACATAACAATAACTATCGAAAAAGCAAATTATTTACTTGATCCAAGTCGTAATGCTGTTTAGGCTTTCGAAACTTTTTCTTCGAAGTTACTTGATCAACCGGCACTGTCATTAATCTTTAATTAAGATTGAATAAAAATAAAACCAAAACACCTACAAATCTTTGCGGCTAGGACAAAGTTCATCGGGTAGATCGGCAAAAGATGGATCTGGTTGGTAGCGATTTGACCGAACATATTTCTTGACAAGTTTAACCGAGGCGGAAAAAAGTTTTTCCGTTTCTTTGGTGCTCGTTTTCTGATGAGTTTGACGTTGACTCCAAAGAGATCCATCGTCAAGAGCCGTAAGGATGATACAACTATCAGATTCACTAAATTTAAAACTTTGGTCTATTTTGGTAACTTTTCATACCCATATTCCGAAACAATGGCAATTGATCGAGTAGGCGAGAACAAATGTTGATACGATTCTCCAGAAATATCCTCTCTGACAAGATGTAGAAAATCGCCGGGCATACGACACACTTTTGGAGGTTGGAGAGTAGACCTAAAATTAGTTGTTAAACTGCAAATCATTGTAAAAACCATAATCCATTGTGATGCTGATAAAGAGAGACGAGAGAAAACCGCGGAGGAACATGACTTAAAAAGTAGAAATTGTGTACAAACCCTCCTTCAACGGGATCCCTCCAAGGAGGGCACGTCTCAATATGATGAATCTAGAAAAGCAAAGAATCTCTTCAAATCATTAAAATACTTACTAAGCCCTCGATACCATGTCCAAATGTGAATATTGGCTGCCCTGGGATCCTTGAATCAATGACAATCAGGTGTTTTGTAGTGACAAGCATGCAAAATCTTTCAGATGCCTGCATCGGCAATACATGAAGAATCCTTGGTTTGTTAAATAGCAGCTGCGGCTCTTCGGCAGTATCAATTTGAGATAGAAACTAAACAAAATAATAATGGTTCTATTTGTAAATGCTGCAAACATGTGATTTTAAAAACAAAGCATTCAAAACAAAACTTTGCCCACATCTTTCGAAGAAAGTGATGTTATCTTTTGCCAATCATCGAGTTGATATAGAGGTACGGCTGTTTGAGGACTATCATTTCGTACATCCAATAATCTCAATGAATGCTCATCCGCCGAAAAGAGAATTCGTGGATGACTTGTAGATGCCAGTTTCTAAACGGACCACGGATCAAATTAGTTCAAGGTTTGAAGTAAAAACACCTTGCTCGCTGTTCCGAATGTATTTTTCACCCTTGTAAAAGAGTTTCCCGGTTGTCCAATCCACACAAAATCGCGTCCGTCACAAATGATGACTTCTTCGAAAAAGGGATTTTCGTGAAACGTACTGATCGCACCTCGAAAAATCTAAATAAAGTAAGTTGATAGAAAAATTTCAAGCAAAACTTGTGTGAATTGATCGTCCCGCGTCTTTAAATACAAAGATGCCATCGTTCTTATCCACAAATCCCCATTCATACGATCTGTTGCCGTTTTCAACTGTCGAGCTGCGGCTGGAAGAACACTTGACGTTGATGCTTGTTCAGGATCCAAGGTGACAAAATCTAAAATAGAAGTTTAAAAAATAGCCAATTGTAAACCTCTTTTTGTATTCAACGTGAATAATTCTAATGTTTTCTGATTGCTTCTTTCGCTAACAGTCCACATTTGCGCGGTTCCATCCTGGACTTGTCTTGCAGCAAGGAGATTTCGATTAATAAGTTGAACCTTAAAAAGACAAAATAATTAAAACATCAACCTTTTGCGACAACAATTAAAACATCAACATGCAACATCTCACCTCTGTTTGATCATAAAAGAAATGCTCAGGCAGTCTCCATTTCGCGGATATCGAGCGTGGTGGAACGAGTGGGGTTGGAAAAGTGATTCGCTCTCCGACCTGGATCAAATGAAAATAAATACATGAAACTTCATCTACCAATTCATCGCGCTTCCAAAATGTGGAGAGATTGTGTTGAACAATCCACCGATTCTCTCTTCGTCTCTCATCGAAAGCGATCGCACCAAATCCCCTGACTCCCGAATCACACAAGCCGTAATTTGCTTTAGCCTGTGGCTCAAACCAGAGTTTTACCATTTGAAACCTTAAATATAGACCCCACTACATTTTTCAATTAAAAAAGGTAGTACATGAAAAAGCAAAACTTGAAATTAAACATAACAAAACAAAAATTTATTAAATAAACAAATAAAATCACAATTGCAAATAATGATTTTTTTAAAGAAAATAAAAAAGTTAACAAACCTGACTGAGAAGTGAGCTGCATTGAGTAAATCCAATCGATGCATCTCTTTCGCCCCCCCTCTTTCAGCGACTAAATAAAGTTTTAATTAGACTTAACAAGTTGCAAACACTCACCGCATCTAGCTCCCCAAGAAGATCAAGTCCTGATATAGCAAAGTAGAACAACGTAATCCTAAAATAAGAAAATCCACTGGATCAAAATGTTTTATTAACACTTTGTGTAATTTGCTTACTTTGTGGTATCCAAAGACGAATAATTATTCGGAAAGATATTGAGATGTCGCACCAAGTACCGAATATGCTTGCGAGTCTGCAGTTGGTCACACATCAGCAAACTTGTCTCCCTAAATTGATAGCCATTAACAGCAAATTCCAACAAACTTAAGTGAAACTTGTAACGAGCCATATGTACGTACCTATTACATATGGGTAAGTAACAAAAGTGAAGATAAATTAAGGATGGTTTCAACCTTCTCAAACATTTACATTTTTTTAAAATTCTTTATTCTTTGTGAAACTCACAATAAATAATAAAAATATATAATGAATAACAAAACTAAACTATTTTTTTAAAAATCCTAAAAAGCAAGCAAAGCAGTGAATTTTCGAAACGTCTCCAAATCAAGCTCATCGACTGTTTTCAGCTGCTCGTAGAAAGGTTTTGGGCGGTACAAGCGAACACCTAAAGGAATTCTTGATAAAAAGATTTTCACCATAAAACTGGTTCCATTGTAACTCACCTTTCTCAATCCAGATGACATTCTTGTGCGCATTTTCCGGTCGAAGATCTAATGTGTTTAGTTGAACGGCAACAAGATCCAATTTCCCATCGACAAGTTGCACTCCTTTAATCAAAATCGGCTAAATCAAAATGTTTAAAAACAATTCATGGAATAAACCTTCTCGATATCTTTTTCTTCCAGGTTCATTCTTCTTGCCTGGGCCACTGCTGCACCAAAAGTTTGCATTATGGCGTTGGCTGCGTTTTGTTCTCTAAATTATTTTTTCTAAAAAAAATGCATCAATCGACAAACTTAGTCCATGGATACTTCTGATCTTGTTCTCGAGTCCACATTAAAGTATTTAAATGTAAACTATGTTCTTTTCTCGGTAATAGCGGTTCATTGTTGTAGATATTGTCAAGCTTGAGATCGATGATTGGGTCGATTGGATGACATGAGAGAACGGGTTGTTTCCTAAAAATAATCAATATCAAAATACATATAAATCGGCGAATTCTAAGACATCTACCGTAATACCTGTCATAGTAGCGCCCCACCACCTCTATAATGACGGGGTAGTCTAACTTTACACGCTCCGTTCTCCGCACTGCTTTAAGCTACAGTGTGCGCTTGGGTGCCAAATGATAGCCCTTGAAATCCCCTATTTTTTGGTACCAAAAGTGTAGTTCGGAAAAATCTAGGGGCTGAGAAAAACATGTTTTTCTAAAAGAAGTTAGACTACGCGACTGTACGAGGTGGTGCGCTACTATTACGGTAGAAATTTGAACCCACAAAATCTCCTTCAGTTTTTCTCCTTTGGCCCAGGCCTCTGTAGCATTTGTCGTTTGAATGGCGAGATGGGGTTGTGATCGGATAACAAGTGGAGAAGAAGAAAATCGTCCTGATGAAACTTTAGCCGAAAGGAACTCGTCCCGATCAAGTCTAAAAAAAAGCACAGTTAATGAACACAAAAACGAAGCCAACTTGAATTGTTCGGCTCTAACCGTTCCTTTTGTAATCATTGCATAGAGTAGATGCCGATGCAAGTTGTCAAGTAAAATGTTGCTAAAAAGAAGATCCTGAAGCAACGTTTGTATTGCTTACTTTCTTTTCACTACAGGTGTTCCATGAACTCGTGGATGAGTCACCCAAAATATGACGGGATCATGTCGCCGAGGGAGTTTATCGAGTGACGGATCATACTTCTCGGCATGCAGAATGGCATCACGAACCTAAAATAAGAACTTCTAATTTGTTAAACAATTTGTGCATTTTGTTTATTTCCTTGTACGGTCTAATAAACGAACCTTTTCTTCAGAAATATCAAATTTTTGTGCTTTTGTTTGTATGTCCAAAGGTAGTCCCTCAATAAGCACTGAATGCGTCAATGTTGAAGCCTAAATATAAGAAACAATTAAATTATTATTTTGACTCACCTGAGACATACCATCGCAAAACGGTTCAATTCCCTCAAAAATGTAGGCTTTCTTCGCTTGGTAAAGTGGATGGTCCTAAAAGGAACTTTTTGCTTTCATTCTTAAACTTCTGTTATTCTATACTTTCTAAAATGTACCTACTTGAACTAAAGATTTTTTGAAGAAAGAAGCCGATGCAACTGTTTTAGGAGCTTCCAAAAGTTCGGTCCCTCTTGAACGCAGTTTGTGCACAAAATCTGCATCATTTGGATCCAAAATTTGAACGTCAAGAGCCTAAAACTAATTGAATTTATTTTAACAGAAAATGTTTACCTTTATAGATTCGGGTGTTTTAAACATTGGTACTTTCAATTTGAGTCGTCCTTGATAAATTTGCTTGAAGATACGGGTGTCATTTTTACTGAACGCGGTCACCGCTCGATATTTTCGAAACGGCATCTGTAAATTACATATGCAAAGCAATGTAGCAAAATTAGCTTAAAAAAATTTGGGGCGAACAGAAAAGAACAGCTAAAACGAGGAGGAAACAGAGGGAATAGGTGCAAGAAATAAGATTGATACCCTGTGAGCATTGATGAAAAGAAAAATATGATATTTGGATCACTGCTGAAAATAAAGCCTAGATATACCGAATACGCATTTCTCGAAAACGATAACATTTATGCATTTAAACTTTCTGAGCTTTAAGCGAATTTGCTTCTGTAAAAAATTTATTTGACATATGTAAAAAACATATACCCAAAATGAAAAATCACAGCAAGTGAAAACGATAGATTAGAACACCCAGAGAAAGGATCTCGTGTATTGGTGGTTCTAATCTAACCCGACGATAAAATTGAGATTATCAACACAAAAAAATCTTCGCGAACTTGAAAAGGCCAAAAGGCAAGAAATAAAATTTTTGAAAAAGACGAATTGATCGCAAAAAAAAATGCGGTAAAATAAACTCGAGAAGAATAACACTGCCAAAAGTTCAAACCGAGATCACGATACTATAGCAAAAAAACAATGTATGTTACTTAACACTTAAACACTAACATAATAAATTTCATAGATAAATCTAACCCCGTATTTGGAAAGTGATCAAGCTGAAAGAAATGGGGAAACAAGAAATCGAAAATAACCTTATCTGAATACATAACGAAAATTGAAAAATCCTAGACTGCACATTTTGATTAAGACGTTTCCGTCGAAAGATGCGATCACTCCTCTGTCGGTTTTTCTCGTCCATAAAGAAAATTCTCCTCCGCATAGAAGCGATGTTTTTCCGGATAACTAAAGAAGCAAAGTTACTTTTGGCAATGAATTTATTACGTCGTGGTAATTTATATTGAGTAAAGAGCATTTTACTCTAGCTTAATACAAATAACTTGAAGCTGTCTTACTTGTGAACAAGGAAGTCTGGCTTGACTGTGTCAGAAATCAATGGCATTACCAAAAGCTCCCGACGCTAGAATAAAAAGGTCACTTTTAAAGCACTTCAAATAAACCTTGATAAAGTGAGCTTGTCGTCCTTCCCCTACTCCTATTGATCTCACTGGCGGTATTTTTTCAGCGCGTAGATGCAGTTCTTCTAACGACTGCAAGTTTGCATACCAATCCATGGCTGAAGAGGCTGATGGTTTTGACTCATATTTTTCGCGACTCTAAATAGTTGCACTTTATTGATAAATAAATCAAATAGTTGAACCTTTTTAGAAGTTGCAGGCCATGACTCTAGTGGATTTGGATGTTCATCGCCATTGTCAACATCCAAAAGGTTTGAAGTCGTCTTTGAAATACGAAGTCGTATACCTAAAGCGCAATTGAGATTTGATTAGAAAATAAAGCAACCTTTTTGTTCTTCATTGCTTGGTTCGATTTGGGTTGCTGAAACTTTTGCCATCTTACGTTCATATTTTCGCTTTCCTCGCACATACGGAGACTGAACTTGTGCAGCACCGGCTGCAAGACTTTGGGCGAACTAAACGTAGCCCACCTTGACTATTGTTTAAACTCATATTATTACCTGCTCATCAGCTTCTTCTCGTTGGACTTGTATTTGATGATTTCTGATGAGCGAGGCTAGATCAGAAGCACTCGACAAGTTTGATGACATTTGAGCAATCATATCAGCCGTTGATTGAGAAGCTTGTCTAAAAACTTTTTGGAAGCCCTGTCGAGATGATAAAAAGCATTCAGACTAAACTTTTACCTTCGAGCCGCCAAAACTGATTGCCCCGCTGACGAAGAGAAAGCAGGCGTGCTCGTTGACGGCAAATCGCCGGCTACCGTCTTCACTCGCTTCAGGCCCGTCGGTGGAACTAAAACAAGAAAATTTACTATGTCACTAAAGTAAATTGTTCTTTTCACAGCAAAACACCTACTTTCTTCTCCTTTTCGTTTTCCATTTGTTCTTATTTCATTTGCTGTTGTTTCTTTTATCAGTCCAATAGAGTCGCCATGTGACAGTAACAAAGTTGTAGACGTTGATTCGGCAATCGTGATTCTCGGTGATGTCGTAGAGGATTTTGGTTTTTCCGAAGCTAAATTAATGCAATAAAAATAAAGAAAAAAATTCAGTTTTCATTAAACAACTAAAAAACTAATACACACAAACCTTTTCTATCTGTCGTCGTGGGGCTTGTACTTTCAGCTTTTCTCAAAATTCCTTTGGGTGAAGACTGCTCATTTACTTTTTCAGTTAAGGGCACGGGTCTGGCGACGGGAGTAGCGGGTGTGAGACGTCTTCCCAGAATATTTGGAGTTCCATTCGTCGATGAAGTAGCGCTCGAAGAATTAGTCTAGATATTAAAATAACATTAATTTATAAAAAAGTATTTACTTGAATCAGTTGTTGCCAAGTCTTGATGATATTTCGACATTTCTTTGCTATCGCCGGCCATTTTTCTCCAAGTATTTTTCGAACACTGTTCAGTTCAGCGCCAAAATGAGTCACCTAAATAAAAATGCATTAACAAACAAACACATAACATAAATAAACATTGAGTTTATCGGTTAAGATTAGAGTATAAGGTGGTAAGAGAGATAGACGACTTGACACCCTCAGAACAAAGCGAAAAAGCGCCAGTTTAACCGGAACAGCACTCTTCCTTATATAAATTATCCTACCTGTAGAAGGTCCTTTGTAAATGTTAACTTCTCAATTTCGTCAATCAAAGAGTCGATTTTCTTTTCTTCATCCTGCAATTAGAAAATCATATTGGTTGCAAAGATATCATCACAATATTTAATGTAGTGTATTTAAATCTCGCAAAGTTTTTCAAATTTTGAGGCTATGCATCGCTGAGAAAGCATTAAAAAGTCCGTTCAACAAAAAAAATTGTGTATAATCTATTTCTCTGTACGACAAGGGAAAAGCAAAAAAACGCTTTTCGGTTCAGGGCATACCATTTTAGAAAGAGTTGCTTGTATATTACACCCAAAAAGCCCCAACGCGAAAATAAGCAATTTATTATAAAACAAGTGAAATGTTTGAACGGTTATATGCTTGCTTACATTCTCGAGGGCTTGTTGAAGCTGTTTCTTGAGCTGATCGACGTAGCTCACGGTGACTTGTGTCATGGCTGTCATGGGGGCCACTGAGAGCGAGACGAGTGATGGGACGGCGGTCAACGTTACGCAACCGACCATTCAGCCCGATCCGAGACACGGAGGCCACTCGTCAGACTGAGCCTTCCAGTGTGTTGAGATTCGCTTTTATAGATGACTGGGATCACCCTGTGTGTTGATTGGAGAGAAACGCCTCTTCACGCAAAGAGCACCTAAAAAAGACGTAATTGGGTGTGTTGTGATCGTGAGAGACACGAGAAATTAGAGAAATTAGAAGAAAACTGGTAAACATGGCAACAAGATAAGCACACATGGCACCTAATTTTTGATTTTAATAAGGTTCTGATTTCTATAACTGTTTCTGTATGGAAATAAGGGATTTTAAAATCGCATTTTGATTCCTCCCTTCTTTATGTACACGCTATTTACCTAGGCTACGGCTCCGCACATTGGCCGGGCACAGGCTACCTTAAGGCTGGCTGTTCAGATTCACAGTATAACCGCGCATTGTCGGACGGGGGTGCACTTAGGTAGGCCCGGGTTGGGGTCGAGTGCTGCAAGCTCTCTAGAGATCGCTCAGATGTATCCCCAACTACTTCCTGAAAGCTTGCAGCACCCGTTCCTAACCCGGATGTGCCTAAGTGCACCCCCGGCTGCCAATGCGCCAGGAATATCATGTGCCAGTCCAGTACTCTGACAAAAAAAACGATGGATTTTAAAATCCCTCATTTTTTAAGATGCCTCATTTTTTCATCGGGTCAAAAATCCTTATTTTTTAAAATCCCATGTTGCCATACAGAGCCCTATAACTCTTTCCTAGAATTTGCTTATCCGTCTATGTCAAATCTTATAAAAGTATCTTTGACAAATAAAAACCTTTTTTAAATAAGTTTTGCTTAAAAATCTAGGTATTTAATATTTTAAGTTACTGGAATTACGTTTTTTTCAAAAAAAAAGAAACTACAATATTTTACCTCAAAGGACAAAACAAGTTAGGAAAAGAATAAGGCTTTTTTACCGCGTTGTCAACGTAGCCTGAATATCCTTAAAAGGTAAACATTTCTTCGTGGCAGTCCAAGTTGCCTGCAAATTATGGAAAAATTTTAAAGATATTTAGTCTACGCCATGAAAATAAGACCTTAAATGTTGCTTTGGATGTTGATTGCCTTAATTAAAATTTTTTTAAAACTGATTTTAAAGATGACCGAAAATGGCATCGACAGTAAACCGAAGATACGCGGATATAGCGCGAGAGGACGAAGAAAAGCGCTTGAGAGTTCACAAGAATTGGCAGCAACACAAGGAGTGAGAGCACCTGGAGGAGATATTCCAGATGAGCTCAATGATTTGGGTAAGGAAAGTAAATATTGAAGTAGGTAGTGATTAATTGAACGATTCCAGAAGCAAACGATTTGAACATTCGCGTCAAAGATCGCGGCAGTGAAGAAGCACCAAAAAAGGGACGAACTGGAGCACTTTTCAAGGGGAGTTTAACTGTAGATCAATGAAAAAACAACTTCTAAGGAAAACATTTGAAACAAATATAAACAAGAAGTTTTCAGGAACCACAGGGCAGTGGCATTAAGAGTCTTTTCAACAAAGAAGCCGCAGCTGGAGCAGCGAGTGAATTGAAAGAAACAATCAAAAGACCATTATCGGGTCTGTTCAGAAGACCTGGATCAAGAGCTGGTGGAAGAAAAGACGAAGATAAAGATGATAAAGATCAAATACCACAAGTTGAAGATAAAGGAGCAACACAAGGGAATAATAGTAATGAGGTAAGGATGATAAAGCATGCAACCCTAAATTGTACAATAGTTTGAAGAGAAGCTTAGAGTAAATTACAAATCTTTCATCTTCAATGTTGTTTTTTTCAGAGATTCGAATTTACGAACACTTCACGAAGACATAGTCAAGCACCAATTGGTAAGGAAGAATAATGAAAAATTGATGTTCGAAAGAAATTTCAGTGAATAGCGATTGGGAGGCCACAGCAAAAGCACCGCATTTACCGAAACAACAATTTCATTCGGTATTCCAAATTGATGCTCTTGGAGCTAAACATCCACATCTCTCGAAAATGGATGACATCGGTGAGTGAATGGGAAAAAGCAGCAAGAATCATGAGTAGAGTGTGTTCATCGCGAGCAAAATTTACATGAGTAATTTTTACTTGATTAATCGACGTTTTTGGTTGACTAACTACAAGTAATCCTCTTTACACGGCGAGTAAATTGAATATCTTTACATTTGAATCTGCTATCAAATCAGTTAAACAGCTGAATATCTTTAAAAGGAGTTGTATATAACACAACGGTCGTGATTTTTTAAGGGGTGGGACAAATGCGACCTTTTTTTGCACACCTGGACACTTGCGCACCTTGTTTTCGCTGGAAAAGGTCTTAGGAAAGGTCGTAGAGCTTCAAAAATGTCTTTATAGAAGGGAATCGTATGCGTAGATTCCGAATTTCGACAAATTAGACCTCGCTGACACGTCTGTTTCAATTTTCAAATCGTTTTTCAGACATTTCCCTTCTAATGCGTTATACATGTCTTGAAGATGAAGTTCATGATGAAGAAAGTCCATGGAATTGGGATTACCTTTTTGCGACAATTTGTGCTGAAATGAAAGAAGAATGGGGAATCGGTGGACATGGAGGAGGAGAGGCTGATGGAGAGTTTCTCGCTGATGAACTTCCTAGATAGTGTATTCATCACTGTATGTGTAAAGCCTATCGTAATACCCGTAATAGAGCTACAGCAATTTTTTTTTGCGGGTATTACATTGATCATTTCGATCTCCTTGTGATTTTGTTTGTGCATTCAAATATCTAGTGATCTCTCCTTTCTGTGATTTGTCTCAAAAATGATCTCAATAAAGCTTACTGGCTAATCTTTTTTAATCATCAAAACACTGTTAAAACAGCTCTTTATTTACCATTCTTTGATCCAACATCCCCTCCAAACTTTTCCTCAATCAGATGCGTTTTCGACCGGCTGCTGTTTATCGAAATCTTGGTCTAGTCATTGGAGTTTTTTTTATTTTTTACCTCGGCAAATCAATTATTGGATACGATGATGGGAAACATATATCACATCCGAAAAACCCAAAACATCTCTATATTACGGTCGATAAAAACAGGTGCATAATCCATCAAATTTTATCGAAAACTTGTAACTACAAATTTGTAACTTGTAACTAACTTCAAAATAGTATTTCTAAAGAAATTTTTCAGAATCGATCATCGTTTTGATAAGCTTTCCCCAAAAAGGATTCTTGTTTGGAATTCGATTTTCGGAAGTCATGTCGACAATAAAGTGATGTTAGAGTGTCCCGGATTATCGGTTTGTTTTTGGTTCGCTAAAGTTTATAATGTAAGTGTACATGAAATTTAGACTTTAAAAGATGTAAAGAGTTGAGAATTGAGATTTATAGAGTTATAAAAGTCTTACTTTCGAATGTTTTACAATGAAATATTTGCAGGATCGCTGTATCATCGACTCAAATCGAAGTCGTTTGGGTTTAGTGGATGCGGTGATCATTCATGCACCGAATATAGATGAAGGATTGCCACCAGCTGAGATGAGGTAAGCAATTTGTAGACGATCCCAATAATGTTTTATTTATCTTTTCAGAAAACCCTCTCAACGTTACGTATTCATGACAATGGAGGTGCCCGATAATATCCCCAAAATCTCCATTCCAAGTACATTCAATTGAATGAGTCAATGTTATAATTTCAACTTCAGAACATTATTTCAATTGGTCAATGTCTCATCTTCATTCATCCGATGTTCTATTCAAATATGGCGGTTTCTGGTTGACATCAAAAGAAGCCGAATTGAGGGGATTCAAGATTGGAGATTATTTCATACCTGAAAGTTTGCATCTACAGTTATCAAATAGAAATTCGAATTTCAGAAACTCTTCGAAAATCGAAATCTGGAATCTTTGGTCTTGTCTCAAATTGTGCAACTTCATCAAAAAGAGAATGGGCTTTGAAGAAACTTTCCACCTATATGAATGTCACAATTGGAGGAAAATGTGCATGGGATGAGAAAATGAAAGAAATTTGTCCAAAAGGGCAAAAGTGTGACTCAATCTTTGCTGAATATCCATTCTTTTTGGCAGCAGAAAATACGGTAGAATAATCCAGAAAATAGAAATCACTTTATCTTTGATAGGTTTGCGAAGATTATGTGACGGAGAAATATTGGGAGAGAAATCTTTTCCCATCAATTCCGATCGTTTTACGAAGAAGTGCCTACAGTAATGTGTTTGTGAAAACATTTAAAAGCATGGGAATTTTTAATTTCATTTCACTTTCAGAAATTTACCCCGTCAATCGGTGATCGCCTTTGATGATTTCGGATCACCGAAAGAGATGGCCGAACATTTGATGAGTTTGGAGAGAAATTTCACCGCTTATGCCGAGTATTTCAAATGGAGAAATGGAGGTGAAATAGATATGTGATAGATAACTGCAAACAAACAATACTATTATATTAGACTGGGTCATAAGTCTTGGTAATAATTTGTTCTTTCGAAATAATTGTTTATGCGCTCGACTTTTCCCGTTCTGTTTACATCTAAAAAGTCGGCTTATCAATCGGCTTATCAATTTTCAAAACATTTCATACGTAGACTCCAATGCTTCTTCTATTTTTTTATTCAAAGACTCCCCAGATCTTCCACCAGGACATCTGAGACACGTTACGAGTAAAGTGATGTTAGATTGTAACATCACGAGTTGTACAAGTTCAAAAAAGGATCTTCTTTGTCGGTGACCCAGAATAATATTGAAAGCGTGTATGGCAATGATCCTTCTCAGATCCTTCTCAAACCCCAGATCCTTCTCAAAACAACTCAACGTTGGTTTGCCAAGTTCAGAAAGGGTGAGAATTCCCTTGGAGACGAAAAACTTGCGGGAAGACCTTCTCAATTGAAAAATGAAGAGATTCTTCAAAAAATTCAAGCAACCCTCGGATTTCTACTCTACTAAATAGCGGATGCAATTGAGCACTCACCTTCCACAATTGAAAGACACCTTCATGAGCTGGGGTTTAAGTCAATTTTTGGTCAATGGGTACCTCATATCCTTACGGACCCCATGAAAGGGCAGAGATCATCAATTTCAGCTGCGCTTCTTTCAAGACATGAACGGAAATCTTTTTTGCCGCGCAGGAGACGAAAAGTGGATTCTCACCGCAAACTTTCAAAAAAAGCGTCAATGGGTAGGGTCTGGAGTACCAATGATGTATGACCCCCACCAAAAGAAGTTTATGCTAGCAGTTTGGTGAAATCTCAAAGGAGTCATTTACTGGGAAATTCTTGAAAATAAGCAGACTGTTAATGCTTTATTATACAACAATCAGCTACAAAAGCTCGAAGATGGAATCAAGAAAAAACGACCTGACTTAAAAAAGGTCATCCTTCTTCACGACAATACCCGCTCACATACGGCAAAACTCACTCGTGCCACAATCCACAGCCTCATCCTCCTTATTCTCCAGACCTTGTCCTATCGGACTATCATCTTTTCAGACCAATGCAACATTCCCTGGATGGGGAGCATTTTTAAAGTGAAACGATCTCAAAAAGTGGCTCCAAAACTATTTCGATTCGAAACCAAAAATTTTCCAAGAGAGGAATTGGCCAACTTTCAACAAAATGGGCGAAGGTTATCCAAAATAACGGAAACTATTTCGAGTAAACTGCTTTTTTGGTTGTTAATAAATTTTTAAACAAAACTGTTACCAAGACTTATGAGCCAACCTAATAGATATAATGTTCAGGTTGGACGCTTGCTCCATGGAATACGGCGGGTTTCCGAAATGGATACTGTAAATTGTGTGAGAAATTATGGGATGAAGAACAACCGGAGAGTACGGTAAGTGCAAAAGGTTATAAGAGATGAGGATTTTATAGGTAAATTCGTATTTCAGATTGAGGACATTTATGCATGGTTTCAAGCAGAATCTCGTTGTGAGAATGGGGATTGGGCAACTGAATGGATCCAAGGAGGATCAAGTTGAAGTGCTGAAGACCTGAAGAGCTGAAGAGCTGAAGAGCTGAATAACATCGAAATTGGCCTAGTTTTATTCTAGTCTTTCTTTCATCATACTGTACATATTTCTTTATATTTATTTTTACTTATATACAATTTTGTTGGTGCTTTTGACGGGTGCTTTTCTTTTCTTTTCTTGCTATTATTCATCAAATGTGGTACTACTATGTTTACTTCAAAGAATGCATAATAAAGTGCTTGTTTTTTTTTGATAAAAAGCTTGATAATGCATAAAGATTCATTTTTTTTGTTTACTTTGAAAAGAATAAAAGAAAGAAAACAGGGAAAACTACATACAGTGGTCAAAAAAAGTCTTGATACCTTTCAAAAAAAGCAGCAAATTGAATATCCAAAAATATTCGATTCAGCTCGTTTTTGTTTCATTAGATAAAACAAAGTTAGACCTTGGTACATACATCCTTGGTACTCCAGACCCTACCCATTGACGCTTTTTTTGAAAGTTTGCGGTGAGAATTCACTTTTCGTCTCCTGCGCGGCAAAAAAGATTTCCGTTCATGTCTTGAAAGAAGCGCAGCTGAAATTGATGATCTCTGCCTTTTAATTAACACAAAATACTTATTTAGGAAAAATAAAAAAATGCAAAAAACAAAGCAAAAAAAGTCTTGATACCTTTTCAAAAGTTATTAATTTCTAACAAAATTGAGTATCGTGTTGAGCCTCCTTTAGCTTTTATAACCTTCTGAAGTCGATTTGGCATACTTGCGATCAATTTTTCCGTGGTTCGTTGCGAAATGGAGCTCCAAATGTCCTGAACCTTGTCCCAAAGCTCCTTTTTTTGACGCAAAGCAGAATCCTCTCAATTTTCGTTTGACATGTACCCATAAGTGTTCCATAGGGTTACAATCCGGCGAATACGGTGGTGTTCGCAGCAAATTGACATTTTTGAGCTGAAAACAGCCAGACAATCTCACGAAAACTCCAGGTGGAATCTTCAGTTTTCGTCCCAACATCAATTCATTTGTATCTTTTTGGATTCCCATCCTGCTGGTACAGCCAGTTTGGACTCATTGCGACATTTGCGTAAGAAAGCATATCTTTTTGCATCATACCCCGATATTTCACGCTGTCCATGATTCCATTTATGGACAGTAGAGGTCCGATTGAGTTTGAAGAATAACAGCCCCAACACAGCATCCCTCCTCCATTGAATTTAACAGTCTGTCGAATGTATTTCAAGTTGTATCGTGTTCCAGTTTCAACTTAGTTTCATCACTTCACAAGGCACGTTTCCAGTCGTCGATCGTCCAATGTTGGTAGGTGCGGGCGAATTGCAAATGAAGCCTCCTGTGTCTAAGAACCATCAACGGTTTTGGAGCAGGTCGTCATGAAAACAACCCGAGAAATTTCAGTCGATTTCGAATCGTTTGCGAAGTTACATCATTCCCAAATTCCTTTTTTAAGTAACTTTTCCCGTCTGTGGCTGTAAAATCCGGAGCCGAGGCAAAGAAATGCCGAGGTGCCCGGTCTTGTCGAGACGTTGTTTTTCGTTGTCGGCCTTTTTTCTTTAATCGGTGCACATTTCCACGCTCTTTCATCCGATTGCAGAGTCTCCATATTGTCATCTTCGAAACGGAGAAGAGATTTTGAATCACACTGACTTTAAGTCCAACTTTTCGAGCTTCAACAATTCGCTCCTTTGTGGGACTGTCGATGTATTGCTTGCACGGTATCTCTAAAAAGAAACAATATCATAAAAATCAGCAAAGCTCTAACCTAACAAAAACAGGAGAAAAAAGAGAAAAGGTATCAAGACTTTTTTGCTTTGTTTTTTGCATTTTTTTATTTTTCGTAAGTAAATAGTTGTTGCAAAGAGTATATTTTTTGTTAATTATAAGTTTCTAACTTTGTTTTATCTAATGAAACAAAAACGAGCTGAATCCAATATTTTTGGATATTCAATTTGCTTTTTTTGAAAGGTATCAAGACTTTTTTTGACCACTGTATGTAGTTTTCCTGTTTTCTTTCTTTTATTCTTTTCAAAGTAAACAAAAAAATGAATCTTTATGCATTATCAAGGTTTTTTGATCAAAAAAAAACAAGCACTTTATTATGCATTCTTTGAAGTAAACATAGTACCACATTTGATGAATAATAGCAAGAAAAGAAAAGAAAAGCACCCGTCAAAAGCACTAACAAAATTGTATATAAGTAAAAATAAATATAAAGAAATATGTACAGTATGATGAAAGAAAGACTAGAATAAAACTAGGCCAATGTCAATGTGGATTCTCACCGAGACGAAAAGTGGATTCTCACCGCAAACTTTCAAAAAAAGCGTCAATGGGTAGGGTCTGGAGTACCAAGGATGTATGTACCAAGGTCTAACTTTGTTTTATCTAATGAAACAAAAACGAGCTGAATCCAATATTTTTGGATATTCAATTTGCTAATTTTTTGAAAGGTATCAAGACTTTTTTTGACCACTGTAAATATCATGGGAAGTGACAAAGAAAAGCCGAATTGGAAACAGTAATCCATCGCTTGTGCTTTCTAAAAGACGACAATTCTCGCAAACTATCATAACCCTACTGTTAGCTTTAGTTCAATTTAATTTTTAACGAAAAATCCGGCCATAGAATGGATAAAACGAAAGATTACAGCAGCTTTTAAAAGTTCCCGAAGGTTTAGAAAGCAATGCCAGAGGCATTCATTCCAATCTTCGACAGTAATGTTGCTATTATTGAATTATTGAAGGCTTTCTACAAATAAATGATTTCCTTTTATATCCCACCTCTTTCTACCGTTGTCAAGTTTACATCTTCTCCACAAACCATTTCAATAACAACTCCTTTTTGCAATATATCTTAATCTCAACCACCCTCATCTCAAAATCAACTTCCGGTCGAAGAAAAAAAAGGCTCGTTGTCTCGACAAAAAGTCCCCAAAAAAGAGTCGATACCATAATCTTATTTCACCGTAACCATTCATTTTTTTGTGTGATTTGCTTATGATCATGATTCTTGAATTTCCTACAAGATGCACTGGTAGAAATAATTCCTTTTTCTTTCTTGCCCTCTCAACACTCTTCTTTTGATTCCTGTATCTATTCGCTCACCCTCAATCTTCTGTCCAAGCCACTCAGTGATTTGTTTATGTCAATATTCTACTATTATATTAAAAAGAGAGTTTTCTTGAACCCTCACCCACTTCACAGTTTTCCCCTCAGGCTTGAGGGTGACTGTGGAAACCAGGCGATGGTCGGATCTTTTCCAAGAGAAAAAGAAGAAGAACTATTGGGGAGAAGTGATGTAGGGGGGAAATTGAAGCAAGAGACAGCGAGTGAGTGAATGAGACAGTGAATGAGTGGAGACATCAGACATTGATTCCTTTCCCCCAATTCTTTTCCCCCATTCCCATCTACACAAACGCAACGCACCCGATTCCCCCTTGTTATGCACTGCGTGTCCGACTCTTTCTCCCGCTTCTCCCCCTTTTCCCCTCATTCTCGTTAATATGGGGCGACGGCGGTTCGAGTCGCTCCCATTGCTTTCATTTACCTAAATCAAAACTTAAAACACAAAACACTTTTCACACATCTTTGTCAATCATATCAATTAACTTCTTTTGTTGATTTGTTCAATCTTTTCTAATCTCGTTGATCTCTCCACCCGCTTCCTTCATTTTCATTCGTTCAAAATTTAGCTTTTTCTTTCATTAATTAAAAGAACGATGTCTAGAATTTAAAAAAAATAAACTTTTTATTAAAAGAAATTCTATTAAACTCTATTAAAAGAAATCTATAAAGAGAAGTTCAATAATAGTTTATTTACTTTATTTATTTACGTTTCATTTTTTGTAACCCTATATTGAAATCTTTTCAATAAAATTTCCATTTCTTCTTTGTTTTTAATTAAAATTAATTTTTTAAAAAAATCTTTTAGGTAACCCAACTTTTCTCGATTTCTTACCTAAAGAGGAAATTTTCGATTTGAAGACAAAGATTCCCCCAACGGCAATCGGATCCCGCATGACGGTGAGGAAATAAATAATTGACTAGTGATATGTTAATTGAAATAGAATGCAGATATTAGAAGGTTATCTAAACGTTAAGCACAATTATTTGATAGAAATTTTGAAGCAGCTTATTCAATTTCATTTCAGTTCTTCCCCAAATCGGTGTCCGGCTAGTGGGTGCCTTTGTGATATTTCTTTTCCTTCATCTTCTCTCTTTCTTCATTTTCTCCCACATTTCCGATGGCTTCTGTATTGGGATCGGAATCATGGCGTCAGAATCAACAAAGAGAAGGAATACCGTGTGGATCATTGGATGATTGCCATACAAATGTTTATGCTTTGGTGAGTTGTTTTACCAGATTGTAAAGCTTGCAATAAGGAAACATTTAAGCACGATTTACCTTTTCAAACTAGTTTTCTCAAAGTCTCGAAGTTTCAAGGTTCACTTTTCACATAAACCTTGACTGAGTGGTTGCTTAAAAGCTTTGACCTGGCTTTAAATGACCAAATATTTCCTACAAACAATCTTTCTTATTCAACGTTATTCAATTGCAGACCGAATTGAGCGAAATTCGATGGCGTGTCTACGAGCATACAACAGGTGGCACATCAACAACAAGACTTCACGAAGATCTCATGCAAGATGATCCCATTGTGAAAGCATATGGACGCTGTTTACAAGTAAGAAATTAATAATACAGGATTAGGCAAAATGCGGATAACTTTTTGGAAAAGTAGTTGGCGCACGCTTAATTTATTTCAAAGTGTCAAGTGTTATATAGAGAATTGTAGCCCTTAATCTTGGCTACATTTATCTACTAAAAACTTCCCAATCGGCTTTATGCAACTCATTTAACAAGCCCTTCAATGAGCACATTATGTAGAAAATCGTCAAAAATGACAACACACTGGACAGGGATCAGTGCTCATTGAAGGACTTGTTAAATGAGTTGCATAAATCCGATTGGGAAGTTTTTAGTAGATAAATGTAGTCAAGATTAAGGGCTACAATTCTCTATATAACACTTGACACTTTGAAATAAATGAAGCGTGCGACAACTAGTTTCCTACAAAGTTGTCCGGGCAATTTTGCTCAACCCTGTATGTCAGATTATGGCAGGTGCAAGATCTTATCAAAACTTGCCTCATTCTTTCCAGAAACGTCTTCTTTGCGCCTTCCGTCGTCAACCCCAACAAATGGGCGGTTACGAGCGGCTACAATTGCCCGTTTTCGATAAATGCGCAAAAGAGTTATGGATATTTTGGTTTACCCAAGATGAGCCATCATCAATGGCATCGTGTGTGGATGGATTGATCGAGAAACAACAAGCATCAATGATGGATGCACAGATTATAAGTCCCGAGGTGAGGCTGCTAAAAGTCTTCAGCCAGAAGTCTACTGTATCATACAATACAATGCTATATACAATATTCATTATTCAGGTGCGCCACATGTTTTTCAATGCTCTTTACACATATCTCTCGAATGGTTTCGTGAAGAGTGGACATTTGAGATTTGGTCGATGGCACACAAAACCATTGAAACAACCATTACCCGGAAGAGAGCACATGTTGCCAAGGTTCACTTTATTGAAGTTTTTTTAGAAAGAATTCTTTTTTTTTCAAGATTTTCAATCGGTTACAATTTACGTCTTTTCATCGCCGGTATCAGCACTGTTTGTTGTGCAGTGATCAGTCAAAAGCAACCGGCTCTTTTTCGTTTAACGAGACAACACATCGAGCTAAAGTAAGTGCACTTATGATCTAAAGAAAATAAAATTTGAATTAAGAGAGCAATTCAAAGTGATCCTTGCCCCATGGTCGATTCGAGCTGTTTTCATCGGAACAGACATTTCCGCCTACAAAATCGATGTGGAAGCTGAGTTCAAAAAATGGAAACAATATTGGTACCGTAAATACTGTAATAACAATATCTATCGTAAATACTGTAATAGTATCCCACCCCTAAAGTGATGGTGTAGAGTGTTGGGTAGTCTAACTTTGAGCGGCGTTTTTCTCGACACTGTTTTATGCTAAAATGCGCGTTTATGTATCAAAAAATAGCTGAAATTTAGGGCTATTTTTTGATACCAAAGACACATTTTTTGAAAGTACGGGTGCTTTGAAAAAATGAAATAATAAAAAGTTTTGCAACTACACGACTATACGAGGGGCTGCGGTACTATTACAGTATTTATGGCAAGTAAAAGAAAAAGAAATAAAAGAATATTTAAAATAGAGATGAAATTTGTTCCGTTAAAGGTTTCCCCATTGGGATGAGGATGGCGATGAACCGCTTCAACAACCGGGCGTACCGTTGATGGTTCTCGTTGAAGCCGATCAAATGCCTTTACTCTATCCATCGTGCATGGTTTGTTTGAATGATTTAAATTCTTGATACATTACATATCTAATCACTTCAGATTGGTGTCACCTGGGATGAATGTCCACTTCGATATCGTTCATCGACAAAGCGTACCCAAGCCGGTCCAACCGATCCACTGGATCATTTCCTCCCTTATCCCCACGATCAAATTGAGATTCAAAGTGAGAAAAAAGAATATATATGTGTTACGTCCGAATCTGAGGAGACGTCCATCTCCGATCCGGACGTCCGAATCTGAGGAGATTCATTCTCAGACTCAGAGTCGGACGTCCGTTTCAGAGGAGAATGAATCTCCTCAGATTCGGACGTCCGGATCGGACATGGACGTCTCCTCAGATTCGGACGTAACATATATACAGTACTGGACAATGAAATATCATATTTGAAAAACGATCGTCACCTTCACGCGTCTGTAACTCCCTTGTCTTTGAGTTTAAACTATTAGTGTTATACATTTTCTGAAAGCTCTTTTCAAGGGCTACACAATGGTAATATTAATATTTAGAAATACGGTAAAGACAAGGGAGTTACAGGTGCGCGAAAGTGACGATCGTTTTTCAAATATCATATTTCATTGGCCAGTAGTGTAGCTATCAACTGATGAATTTTAGCAAAAGGTATCGGTGAACGAAATCGTACCTTGATATCTCAAGCGGATCCATGGCCTGTCTTACAATTGTCAATGGATGAAGCAATGATGGGCAAAAAGAAAAGCCAAGAAAGCGGATGGAAAATTTCGCCGATACCCGCTGTGCAAAAGGATGATGAAAAGTGAGTTCGGAAAAGTCTTTTAGTCGGAAAAGCTGATGAGAATTTGAACGTAAATTTTGCAATATCAATTTCAGATTTGCCTATTCGGATGGCCATCGATCGGCTCATTGTGACTGCAATGAGTGCAATACCCGTTTGGGGAAATCGGATGTCGAAAATCCCGAAGATATTTTGGTGAGTAAAAGAAATATTCAATACAAGAAATCAATTTAATGCAAAAATTTTCAGCTTCCCGATGATCGATTCCGGAAGAAATTGCAGAGGAAAGCCGAAAGGAGTGCTCAATATCAAGAAGGGAGAAGGAAAATACGAGAAATTGAAAGTAAATAGATTGAATCTAATAAATATAATATAAAATACAGTTATTAGAATCAATTTTTTAAGTTTAAATAGCTCCTCAGTTCAAAGAAAAACTTTCCAGACATCTACAATAATCCGTCGGAAGCCGAGAAATGTCCTTATGATATAACAGTGCTGAAAGCCGTTCTTGAACAACTTTCGGAAAAGGTTTGATAAAATAAATATAATAGAAAGAGATGCGAAAGTAATGCGAAAGTAATGAAAGTAATGCGCGTTCACTATTTGTATTACTATTTGTAAGATCCCTTCATTTGTCTGCTGAAAATACAAGAACAAAACTCTCTTAATTGATTCTTTTGCAATAACCAGGATGAACACTCACTCATTAGTGATGGTGCTTATCTCTAAACAAAAGCTCTGTAGGCCCCCATTTCTACATAATAGTGAAAAAGCAGCATACGGCTAAGAAAATCATCGATAGAATCGAAGAGATAAGCTACAAGCTACCATCTCTTGCCCCATAAAGTCCTGACTTAACCCCTTCAAATTATCACATTGATTGAGGCTCCAATAGTTCAGTGGCAGAGTGTCTGCCCGGTAAGGAGCAGACACTCTGCCACAGCAGACACCGAGGATTCAATTTCCCCTCGGTTCCAAATTCTTTTCCCTTCAGTTCTTTACTTTATTATTCCTATCTACCATATCTACCAAATAATTCGTTGCCGAAGAGCACTTCGATAAGTATTTCAGTACAAAAACCGCGGATCACTTTTTGCATGAACCTAATGATTAGATATTGAAAATTGATTGTATAATATTTGAAATTTTCGCAGGAACGAGATCTGATGCTTCAAACGACACCCACAAAAGAAAAAGAGTATCGGGAAAAGAAAAGAAAACAGTGAGTTTTAGAGGAAATTTGCTTACTTTTTAGATTCTATATTTAGGATATTTTTTTAAATCTACTAAAAATTATAGTATTTTCATTTTTTTTTCCTAGAAAACGCTACAGTCGTTTGAATGCCGAATCTTCGTCACTTTTGCCTCATTTTGCCCCATTTCCCTCATCATCGAGCGATGAAGATAGCGAAGAGGAAAACGGTGATTATTTTAAGAAAATTAAGAGAATATTTAAGAAAATTAAAAGAATATTTGGTAAATATTGAATTTAAAAGTCTTATTACAGTAAATCTTTAAAAAATAAAGTCATTTTTAGCTGAATTTTCCAAAGAAGAACCAGGTAAAAATGAGAAAAAAAGAAAAAGAAAGATTTTGAATGGTGTGAGCATGTGAAGAAGAAGAAAAAGAAAAAGAAAACACTTAACAGAAAGAGATTTAATAAGTTTAAATCTCCTCTACTCATTTATAATACTATTATTTTTTTTTATTCTATAGCATCTACAAGTCAAAAAGTGAAAAGTGAGTGTTCAGTGTTGTGGCTTTCATTTGATTTCATTTGATTTTGTTGATTGAGAGTGATTTGTATTTGAGCAAAAGTGATTCAAGCAATGATTTCATGCGTCGAAATAAAAAGAGAATTGCTTTCTGAAAGTTCTTTGTGCTCAAAAATGAAAACCCAAAAATTTCTAGTGCATTTGAGAACTTCGTGCACTAGTTAGTGGGTATTGATGAGCACAGAGTATATCATTAAGAAGCAATCTCAATAACAAGTTGTCAATTATATGCACCTTTGTGAGAATTTAGGGAAATCGAAAATTATTTGCAAAATCTCTAGATTTATTTTGAACAAATCACTTTGAAGCACTCAAAAATGCAAATCCAATTTCCCAAAGTTTTCATAAAAGAATTTTGTATGTATAATTGCTATAGCTTATTCGAAAATCGATAACTCTTTCATTGATTTCAGAAAGATCAAATCCATCATGGTCAAATACAAAATGTGCCGATGGAATTCACACAGGAATCTACTGTAATGCCGATGGAGCTGTGTAAGGGTTTTTCGATAAGAAATCGAAGAAAACAAAGAAAATTCTTTAATATTTCATAAATGCTATTTGATAAATGAAAATCCATCTTTCTCCCTTCAGCTATCATTTCCCCGATCCCCTCAATTCTCCCGGCAATTCGAGTGACGATGATTCCTATGAAACGATCCCTTTCACTCCTGTTAGGGTAAGTGAAATCTGATTTTAAATAACAATTCTTATATCTGGCTTTCAGGTTGTTTCTCCTTGCTATCCAAAAGGGAAATATTGTGGTCGAAATTCTCCGATCAAATCTCTGAACGATCATCTTTCATCAGATTCTCATCCACCCACAACCAGCTATCATTCGAGAAAAATGCACTCAAGAAAAGTAGAGGAATTTCTTTTGAAAGAATGCTTATTTGTGGATTTTTCTAGAGTGGAAAAGATCGTCGGAAACGTTTACCGGTGATCGGATCGGATCTCGATAAAATCACCGCCAAACAAACGGCCGATTTGATCTCACTTCACAAGACAAGGACAGCACAATTGGCTGATAAATGGCCATATCTTAATCAACAAATTGTGGTGAGTTGGAAAATGAATAAACACTCATTGATCACCAAAATTCTTTAGGAAACCCGTTCTTCATCACCGGAAGATCAAATCCCGTTGAGAAAAGAAACATCAAGGACAACGAGACCGAAAAGAAATCAAATATTGTCAAAAAGAAAGGTATTTTGTTAAATGAAGTACTATTTTTGTAAATTTTTCCCTTTAGGATGTCACTGTTCGAGGTCGAATTCGAGGTGGATCAAATAGGCTAAGAAGACATTCAAAAGGTTCAAAACAAGATTGGCCAAGTTGCGAAATATTTGATGTATCGAATATGGCAAGGAAAACAAAGGTAAAGGAATAAAGAAAGAAGGAAAACATGCAAAGGAAATCATTTACAGGAAGATTATTCAATGGAAATGAGTGAATTATTCGATGTGCCTCAGTCATTTAACGATTTGGATTCGGAAAGAGAAAGTGGTGATGAAGGAAATGCTGATGGGAAAGAGACAAGATTCTTGTTATCGATATTTGATGGGACGAAAGATCAAAATCAACACCCAACATTTCAATATAATGCATCTGTATCTGGATATCCACAAGGTGAGCACTTGGGTAAACCGTAAACCGTTTTCTGTTGTTTTCTGTACACCTGATTTTCATGACCTGAAGAGTCTACTCACTTATCTACTATATATAAAAGAGCAGTGTCCGTTTGTCTGTACCGGCATTCTCTCGGCCGTGTTTTGACCAATAAAGCTAAAACTTCTTTAGAAAACCTTAGAATATATTGTAGTTGTGTCATTTAAAATAAAAAATAAAAAAACTAAAAACTGAAGGGCACTACGGGAGTCGAATTTCGGTTGTGCGGGCTGTAAACTAGCTTGCTCCCGACCGTGCCACGCTGACCGGGGCCTTGTCAGCCAAAAAAGCACCAAAACCCGCCTAATGGTGGATGTTTTTGGTCAATTAATACCAGATAACTTTGAAATCTATCAGTTCTTTCAAACGACAAAATTTAGACGAGGCAATGAGTGCGGATGAGTGCATGATGGCGATTCAAGTCGGGGCCGGTCCCCCTTCAGCTCCATCGGACTTCCTTTCCCCTCCCGCCAGCAATGAAGGAGATGATCATCTTGCGGTATGTTTCATCAAATCAACCTTTTCAATCTCAATTTGTTTCACATTTGATTAATTTCAGCCAGGCAGTGTTGCCCCATTTCCCCGTGGCCCTCCATCTGTCCCTCTGACCGATGCTCAAATGAATAACATCTATCCGACTCCTCCATCCGTCCTTGTCGACACCCAACAACCATCTCCACAACAAGTACATATTTTACAATGTTATTCGTATTTTATCTATATTTTCAGTTATCCATCCCTTCAACAAGCACTCAAATCCAATCTTCTCTATCGGTTGATCCGATCGATGTGCAAATGATTGAGGTATTCATTGTCAAACTTTCATTTATACAAATCTCTTCCAGTTACTTCCCCCGATTCTCTCAAATCTTCCCAAACAAAAAGCATCGACTTCAAAATCGGAAAAGCCATGGAAAGATGAACAAATCGATGATGAGATATATCCAAATGATTTGGGACAAGATATAGTAAAGAAATCATAGAAAATTAAAACAAAAATATTCAAATTTCAGGGAGAAGTGGTGAATTTTGTGAAAGAGCATTCAATACACGCAAAAAGTCGATGGAATGAATTACCGAAAGCGATGAGATATGCAGCATTTGGACAGATAAAATTGAGAGCAAAGATTAATCGATTGCCGGATTATGAAAAAGTGAGTAGTGAGTATAAAAGAGATAACGGAAATAAAAAGGAATTCACGAAGAGATGGCTTTAGACTAAATCACGGATAAATCGGGGTGGATCGATTGGGAAGAAAGAGGAAACGGCGATGGAGAAGTTGGCGGCAGCATTGAATAATAGGCAAATGGGACAACAAGTGAGAAAAGAAATAAGAATGAAATGGATATCGATATATTTAGGGTCAAAATGGAATCATGGGAATCGGCAGAATGAGTGGAGCACATCAAATGAATGCAATGAGAGGAGGAGCGATGGGACCCGCACCGCCGGGACAACGTGAGTTTAACTGTTAGAGGAATAATGTAAGGAAACGAAAGGAACACTCTAAAGTATCTTTAACTTTTGATTTGATATTTCAGTAAGAATGAGTTACGGTGGAATGGGACATCCGGTTCAACAACTCAACACATTGGTGTACGGTGGAATAGGCGGATATCAAGGAATGGCTCACGGTAGGAAACATAACATAGAATACATGAACATTAATAGAAAATGAAACATAGAATTGGATTCGATAAATATTCTAAAGCTAATTGTACAGGTGGAATGCAACCACATATGGGTGGAGGAATGGGAATCGCCGGGCCAATGCATCCTCCACAAATGGGAATCACCCATCCACCACATATGGGACCGGGTAAGGGAAAATGGAAAAGAGTAAAGGAGATTTATCTTGACAATTGAAAATTATTGTACGCAAAGATATTTATATAATAAATAACATTCAGGAATGGGCCCTGGTGGACAGATGATGGGCGGAAATGGACAAATGGGAGCATCTGGATCGATAGGAATGCAAAATGTTTGTTTAGTAGTTGAAATCTAAAGTACCATACAACAAGCAAGCCAACTCGGGTTTTCTATTGTGCACGAGACTCAATTTTCGGTTCTTAAACTATAAAACTATCGTAAATACTGTAATTGAAGCCCTCCTCTCGAGGGGAAGGGGAAAATAGAAGCCCCGGTGCTTCAATTACAGTTTTTACGGTAATATCACTGTACAAATCTATTGAAAAATGCTAATGCAACACTCAAGAAGTTTTACTCGTTTTAAAACACGGGATAAAACATCCACCAAAATCAGCTCTTCCTTATGCAAAATTAGAAGAAACCTAGCCTTCTTGAGGCTATGTTTCTTCAAGCTTCAAGAAGGCTATTCTGATGGTTTTAACTGAGTTATCGACACAAAATGCATGAACTAGTCGTCATAGCCGTAAGAGTTGGCCAAGTTAAAACCTCATTTCATTTCATATTTAGATGTACTATCGTGGAAATCCGCACCAAGGAGGATACGGTGGTGGAATGGGTGGAGATCCGATCAATGGAAGTGGCTACAATCCGATGGGCAATTTGTACGGTGCACCATATCAACCAGCACCCAGTCACGGTCATCCCACCTACGGAGCTCCACCAATGCCGGTACATTCAATCATCAAACTTTTTTCTCAATCTAATCGCATTTTTTTTCCAGCCTCACATGCTTCAGCGTCAATCGTCGGTTTTTATGAATTCGCCTCAAACTCATTCTTCTGTGCCAACTCCATCATCGAACGTCTCATCCCAACACCCATCCACTCCACTTATCGTTAAACAAGAGTTACCCGATCCAGAGCAAGATCAAGAAAATCAATCCTCGTCTCTTCTACCATCATTACCATTGTCTTTATTGTTATCAGATACGATTCTCAATCTTCACTATGACAGTACATTTGATTCTTGTCCAATCTGTTCTTGTAATTCATCAATCAGAGCAAGGTGAGACTTTCTTGGCTTCTTCGAATCATAATCTTCTTTCAGAGAACTCGGTCTTTACATTGCTTCCGATGAAATTCTCCGAAACGACTCTCAAACACAACAAAGTTTGATCACCCCATGGAGTGGTTTCTACATTCAGAATGGACAATTGAATCCATGCACATGCGGATTCAGGTAAAAAGAAAAAGTCTTTAAAAAATGATTCAATGAATATTTAGTGCAATTCGTTATCGTCTTTTATCGATGAGATCAGGACTTTTCCCAGAAGATGCCCGAGAAGCAACGGGAGATGTCACAAGTGTGGCTGAGATTGAGAGCGGATTGGGAGACGCTGATCCAATATGGTAAGCAAATTTATAATAGTACATAAGTAGCATAGAAAACAAAGAAACCCCAAACACTTTTCAGGTTCAACATCCAAACTCCGCAACGACAAGAAGGAAAAGAAGCAATGAATATGTTAGATTTGGTGAGAAGAATGTCACTTCATCGTGATATCTCGACATTCATTTCCCGATCGGGATCACTTCATGATTCACTCAACAAATCAGTCAAGGTTAGTGCTTCAAAAGATCCATCAAAATCCTAAATTTTCAGAGTCGAAGTGAAAAAGAATCGAACGAGTATGTGATCTCAATGATGGATCAAACAGAACTATTGCTGATTTGGAGTGCGGCTGTGGGCTCATTGATGCCATCGGGGAAAATCGTTCGTTCATTGAATAACTTTTTATATTACTATAATCTTTCAGCCGTCAAATGATGACGTTTCCACATATTTCCATCCTTGGGGACTTCAAACAGCAAAAGAAATGTTTGATGTTGGCGATGCTGAATGTCGATCGCTGTTGAATGAATTGAAGACATCTTTGGATGAATCGATGAGATATATTAGGTAAAAGAAATCGAGATTCGAGTTGAAATAATGAGATTCTTTTTCAGAAATGGACAACCGACACAATCGATTGTTGAAGGACCGTTAACGTGGAGGACTCTTTCACAGAAATGTGTCAAATCATCACAGGTCAGAAACAGAAGGGAAATGAGAATATTGAAAATTATCTTTTGTAATTTTCATTTGATTAAACTGTTTTCTAAAAGTTGCGCTCAAGAAAAAGCTACTGAAGATTTCAAAAAGGAGCTAAGATAGAGTAGCTTTTCCCTAGACTTTTTAGATAAAAGCCTCTGCTTTTAACTTCAATCAAAGCCTCTAATTTCAATCAATTCATTTCAACTAATCACTGTAATAGTATATTTTTATTTTAGGATGACGAGAAAGAGTGCCTTTCAACAGCAGAACCAATTCCATGTCTAATGGTTGCCGGTGAAAGAGAGAATGCCCCAATTCGGGCATCTCCGTCAATTGTCCGTTTCTGGGAAGCTGTTTCATTGGGGCCGATCGATCAACCAAAAGATGTTTTCTATTTGGCAATCACTTATGATGATCCCGACTTATCGGAAAAGACTGCAAACTATTTTGAAGAGATGAGCAGGTAAATCTCTTTTCAATAAATATCATAGCTAAATTGTAAAGCTAAATTGTAAATTGAAAACCGCAAACCATTTTCAGAAAATACGAACAAATGCGTCTGGGTAAACATCTGCAATTGCCGGCGAATGAACAAATCGTGAAAGGAGGAGTGATGAGAATTGAAAGATCGGCGAATAATACGAACAATATTTACGCAGCACAATCATCATTGCTGAGGAATATCTCACTTTATAATCAACAAAAAGGAGGATATTATGATCCGCTTCTATTGCAGAGATTACAGGTATAAAGGATCTAAAGGATTCTTAAAATAATTTCGAAATTTCAGTATTACTGTGCCCAACTCGAGCAATCGTTGATCAATATTCTCACAAAAGACAATTGTGCTATTTTTGATCGAGAAACTTTCAGGTAAAAATAATAATAATAGTTCTGGATCGATTATCCTTTGTGTTACAACAAACACCTTTTCTAAGGCATAGGAATTCAATTTTGAATGTGCAAGAGAGTGGGCATTTGTGAGAGCACAAAGTATAGACGAGGTAAAATCATATTTCAAATTCAAATTTTAGACGAGCAGCCACTGAACAATATCGATCAAGATGCTATCTGATGAGTTATTTCGCGAAAAGCACTGAAGACCGGCTGAGAGTGAAAGAAAGAGAAGCACAATTGGAAAGAAATGAAATATTCCGGAAAAGTCAATTGGAGAAATTGGTTGTCGATATGGATCAGGTGGGCATTTGAAATCAGCAAATAGATACATATGGATAAGAATTTGAATATAAAGTCATTTTTTAGATTGATCAACAAGCTGACGATGGAAGAGAAACGAGAAAAAGTGGAGGGGAAACTGATAAAGATCCGGAGACAGCGTTGGATGCGATGCAGGTTGGGAAATTGAGTTGGATATTTGAAGGAAGTATTCAGGAATTGATGGACATGCCTGATATGAGACAAGAAGATCCGAAAAATGAGCAAATCGATGGACAAATCAACCAGGGAATGGTTCAATTGGTGAGGATTTGAAAAACAAAAATCACTATTAGATTATTGAAATGAAATTCTTTTTAGGGCCAACCCCAACCACCGATGACTCCACAAAAGAATGGAATGGGACAAGATGGAGGATATCAAACAGGTAAAGGAAAATTGAGGAATTCAAGTTTGAGAGACATCATTGCAGGCAATCAACCGGGCTCATCGCAACAAAATCCCCACAATGCGCATTCGACACGGACAACTTATCTATCATCATATCCTGGGGGAATTCCCGGTCCAATCCCTGAAGTGCCCGCATTACCACCAGAGGATATTCCCGATGATGAACCCGGCCTTCTGCCACACGTCATTGTCGTGTATTTGGTGAGTTGAAGATTTGCACGATTGCAAAGATCCTGTATTTTTTTTTCTTACTACAGTACTTACTACTCTTACTTACTTGATAAATTGAATAGTTCATCGAATACAGTCGACTCTCGATTGAACGATTTACTCGGGACCAAAAATTTCGATTTAACAATCCTAAAAATGCCCCAAATTTCTTACATAGCTGCCCTGAACGGCCGAAGATTGCGTTTGGCTTACGCAGAAACCAAGGGCGTGTCTTAGAATTTCAAAATCGTTTTATCGAGAGTCGACTGTAGTTTATCGTGCAAAGTGTCAAAGCTAAATGAGGTGATCTGATTCTTTTCTCTTAGTTGAGGTTGCTCCCTACCCGATGTCTAGGGTAAACTACGATTGAATAACAATCTTGGCGACGTAGGCAGCCCAACCTCAAGCATTTTCCGACACAACAAAGCTCATAGCTCAAATCAATTCAGAAAAACTATGCACGAATCAAGAAACCTCTTAGAAAGTCGCGAGCAACTAGTTCAATCGAGAGTCGACCGTATTCGATGAACTATTCAATTTATCAAGCCTCTTAGAAACCTTTAAATACGATTCTTTCATGCACAATACGTTCGCAACACATTTTTTCCCAATTCCAAATCCCAAAGGTACCAAAGAGTAAGAAATTACGCGCAAGACGTGGCAAGATAACGAGATATATGCAAGAGCATAAAGAAACAAAGAATTAGAAGCAGTAAATTGTGGTAAGAATCCACAAGGCCGTAAATTAAAAGTGGGAAAGGAATCTTCAGAAAAGCGCAAACGATCCTTTTTCTCTGGAAAAACTTTTGCCACAAGGAAGCACCGTTTACACAGACAAACACAGACAAAACAAGTGCAAAATAGAATTGACGTTGAACCTCTTTTTCAGATCGATCCTTTCTCAACGGGCGAACGTTCAACGAATCCTCATATTTCCCGTTTAATTGCCCAAGCCTATATTCGAACATTCAATAATGTTTGCCAAAAATTGCCAACGAAATGGAGGTGTCAAGTGCAATTGGAGATTGTCCCATCAGCACGGCTAATGGATCATTACGCAAGCTATGCACAAGTTGGACGCTCACGTAAGCTATTTCATCATTCAACAATAAAAGATTAAAAAATATCAAATTTAAAACATTTAAACTTTTTTAAAAATGAAATATTCTTTAGAATTTGATCATGTCGAGAAATACTCGGCTCAAGATTGTCTCCGTGATTTGTGTCTTTCTGTTTATTCCCAATCAAGAGTTGTTCTACCCGAATGTGTCAAAAGTTTGTTTTTTTATTAGAAATCATTTAGAAACCATTTAGAAACTAACTAAAATATTCAATCAACAAAAAAAACTTGTTTATTTCAGCAATTCTCCCGAAAAGTATGACAAAATTCGGACCGGCTTCTCAATTGAGTGAAGCGATTGAAGGATATAATGGAAATCATCGAGAATTACAACTATTTCAGGTAAAAGAAAATAAAATATAAGGTAATTTATATTAGGTTGGAAAGAAAGTTTGTAAAAAAAGTTTGCACGGTGATTTCTCAAAAACCAAGCCATCAATTCTTCCTAGATTTTTTGATAAACTTGACTATATTTCAAAAAGTTTTTGACCAAAAGAAATCAGAGTGGGCTTCAGGTAAAAAAATAAGAGATTTCTTCAGCTGAAGTGACTTGGTCACTTTTTGAGTGGCCAACCTTTAGACAAGTTTTTATTGGATTAATGAATAGACAATGGGTCCCATTCAAAACCTAAAATCAAGTACTTAAAATAGGGAAAATTTGTGATTAAGGCAAATTTTATTTAATGCTTTAACTTTTTAGAATCACCTATTTTAGCAAAACACTCAGTGCCAAGAAGATGATCTTTATATAGATTTAAGTTATTAGTTTCAAAAGAAAGTTCTCGGAAAAAGTTTGCACGGTGATTTCTCAAAAATCAAGCCATCAATTCTTCCTAGATTTTTTGATAAACTTGACTATGCAAAAAGTTTCTGATCAAAAAAAAAATCACAGTGGGCTTCAGGTAAAAAATAAGAGATTTCTTCAGCTGAAGTGACTTGGTCACTTTTTGAGTGCCCAGCCTTTAGACAAGTTTTTATTGGATTAATGAATAGGCAATGGGTTCCCATTCAAAACCTAAAATCAAGTACTTAAAATAGGGAAAATTTGTGATTAAGGCAAATTTTATTTAATGCTTTAACTTTTTAGAATCACCTATTTTAGCAAAACACTCAGTGTCAAGAAGATGACATCAAAAAATTCTTTTTTGGAATACAGCTTCTCTGTAAAAAATAGAGATGATAGAGCGTGTTGCTCATTTATGCTAGCTTTACCTCATAAGGAATCGTTTTTCTCGTGCAAAAAGTGAACTGAATTTAAGCTGGAAAATCTCTAAATTTTAAGGGAAAGCTGCACTCATTTTTTCCGAGTAATTTCTTGGAGTCGCTTTGTAAATAGTAGAACAAAATGTTCTTCGAATTGTAGAACAAAATGGATTCGTTTTTAAGAAATTCCAGCCAAACTTTTTCCGAGAACTTTCTTTCAAACCTTATAGATAAATATATCTTCTTTAACTAATCAAAAAAAAATTTCAGATTTCCTCAAATCCTTGGCATTTGGCCCCATCGGCTTTGTTGCATAAAAAAGCTGATGGACAAATGGTGACAATTGAACACGAAGAACAGGTTTGTCGGGGTTTAAAGAACTAGATTCAACTCCTAACAATTGAATAACTTAATATTTAACAATTTCAGTCTCTCTACGTCACATATTGTCTTCTTGGCGGTGAATGGTTGTGTGCCTCAATCACGGATTCTCTCGGAAAAATTCAAGACAATTGTTTGATCAATATGAAGCCGAATAATCCGGAGAAAATGTGGGGCTTTCTTGAAATCATTGAACATTCAACAAATTGAATTGAATCAAGCTGTTTTAACGTCAACTTATAGTCGATTTCTTTGGTATTTTTAGGTATATTCAATATTAAACTTGTCTCTGATACTTATTTAATGCCACGGTAGACATGGGAAAATTCCAACCCGAACCTAATTCCACCCTCGTTTTCTTGGCCGACTCTTAGCCGATTGCTCTGAAATTTTCTCTACAGATAGAAATCGACATTTTCAGCTTGTAGACAAAGTTTCAGAGCAACTGGCCAAGAAACGGGCGAGAAAATGAAGATGGAATTAGGTTCGGGCTGAAATTTTCCCATGTCTAGTGTATGGTAGCCTTTTTTTTACATTTTAGAAATGCAGAAGAACCCAGTGAATCTATTAGAATCATAATACGATATCCTTAACCATTTCAGGGTGATCAAATATCGAAAACGAACGCAAATCTTGGACGCAATGGATCGTTTATGGACATACATTCAAGGAAATCTCGTTGTCGGCACAAAATGTTGGCGTTTGGTTGTGGGAAAGTTGGGACGGATTGGACACGCCGAATTTAGAGGTTGATCCCAGTTCAAATTGATATACATGTACTTGTTTTTGAACATATAAATTAGATGTACAATACATAAACTCGCGAATTTTCAGCCTGGTCAACGCTGCTCTCGAAGACGAATCTCAAGAAACAAAATCAAAAACTAAAGGTGAGAAAAATGAATTTACCATTTGATTGTAGCAGAGAATCTCTCAAACTACTCAAATTTTTCAGGAAAACTGTCAGAGTTGTCAATTCGTTGCCGCATCATGCCCAATCCTGCAACAAAGCACTCCAATTATTCTCTCGGCTTGTCTCGTCAGCATTGAACCCGAGCCGAATTTGAAGTAAAAACAAAAACAATCTTTGAATATATTCAATGAGTCTATTCAAACCGTTATTCATTTTTTCAGAGTTCTGCCCACATCGCTTTCTCATTCTGATGCAAAGAATCGAACAAGAGGATCGGCTGTTGGACCCGAAGATGGAACCGTCACTCATATTCTCGTTTTTCCAACTTCAGTCGATGTTCAGGTAAAAAGAGGGTTGAAAATTGAAAATTGAAATATTTTAATGATCGCAATCGATTTCAGTTTGGAGCAACAGACAATCTTGGGCAAGCACATGAAGATGATGACAATTTGAATCTCGATTTTGAGATTGGATTTGATGACTTGGTCAGTGGATAATGATAATGATTTAAAGATAAGATAATGATTTTAATGCATTTTAATATTCTGCTTTGATTGATTCATTGATTCATTGATTGATTCATTTATTTTTTTTTCATTTCATTAATTTCAGGGTGAAATGGGCGAAATGAAAGATTTAATCAATGAAGTGATCGGATCGGAAAATGGACCTCCACAAACAGCCGGCATCAGGAATCCACATGGGGGATTCTTCGATAACTTTGGTACAAGCGATAAAATTGTTATAAAATAGAATAATATATTGGCTGAATATTCCTGAATAATTAGCTGAATAAAGGAATAAAGGAATAAAGGAATAAATGAATAACTGAATTTCAGAAACTCAAATCGAGAATCAACCACTCGCCATCGGTTTCTATATATCGACAGCGCCAGCACCCGATCTTCCCGAATGGTTTTGGGCGAGTTGCCCAAATGCGAGAGGACAAACACCCGTTCATCTCAAGGTAAGCAATCAATTGTAAACAAATATTTTGATTATTTTAAGCAGAAAGATTCCGATAAAATAACAAGTGTAAATCGTAGCCTTTTTTCATTACACATCTTTAATCTTAATGACTATTTCGCGTAGATTTAGTAATAAAACAAAAATTAGATCTTACCACTAAACAAATCCTTTCTGATATCTTTAACATTTTGATATGTAAATTCTCATCAATTATTCCGATTTCCAGTCTTCTCTTCACATCAATGTCACTCAAGTTCAACAAGATGATTCATTCGGAAATGTGCAAAAAGACAAAAATTCTCAAGGGGAATCGGATGCCGTTCATCCACTTGATAGCAATCGAACTGATGAAGTTTTGAGGTGAGTCGCGGGAGATTCGAGGCTAGAGTTAAATGAACAAAGACTAAAAGAAATTACAAATAAATGACTTCAAGTTTTCCGATAGTATTCTAAAAGGGTTTCAGCAAAAGTATCTTAAACAGAAGACATAGAACCAAATGCAATTGATCAATTTGCAGACATGTCCTCGAGACGTACAACGCTTTGTCGTGGCTTTCCATCGATTCTCTCTCTGGTGAACGTCGTTCTTGTCTTCCCGTTCACATGCAATCTCTTCTCAGACTTTACCATTCTGTTGCTCGTTTCATTCTATAGATATCTGCTCCGTCTCCTCGTCTCCTTTCCCCTCAACCCCTCATCGATCTCCAAAGATATCCATTACCTATTCTGTGATCATTTCTTTCTTTGATAATCGTGCATTTCTTTTTACTTCCCAAATAATTCTTCCCAATTTTTGTTATTCATTTTCCTTGATAACTCTCGGTGATCTATTCAATTCCTCAAGCTCAACTCCATTACAATAATTTCGTTTTATATCAATTTTATTTCTTTTCTAAAATTCGAAAATTTTATATCAATTATTTGTTATTATTTTTGATCTCTTATCATGGCACTATCCCTCTTTTTTTTCCTAAACACCAATTAGCAGCGGGTAGACAAATATCTTTAAAAAAAAATGAGGAAATCTGATAGGAAATATAGAAAACTACCTGGTTTATTTCATTTTTATCCTTTTTTTTGTGGGTACTCTTTACGGTAAATTAAAGAATTTGTTATTGAGCTTTTTTTAAAATTTTTTTTTGCCCACACGTTGATCGTTGAGTACAATAGAAGAGCGGCTCTCTCTCTCTCACATAGAATCTTCTATAAAACTTTGTGTTTATTTGATTCGTATTTCCTTTCCATTTCATTTGACTTGCTTCTATTTATGTCTGTTGTTTATTTTTTCTCGTGTGTTCAGTCTTTGAACGTTTGTTACATTTTTGAGATTTCATATCAGAATATTCTTTTTGTGTTTATAAGGTATAAATCTATTTATCTCGTTAATTTGTGAGCAAATATCGTTTAGATAACGAGAGAAACACATTGTACACTTACCGTACTTCGTGCGAAGTCAAAAGCACACTTTCTGACGCACCAATTTTAGTCGTTCTTTCTTTCTTTCTTTTTGTTTGGTGCTATTTAAAAGGAAAAATCGAAACGCTTAATTTGAGTGTGATAGAAAATGCACATTAATGTGAACATACAAAGTACAGGCCGCTTTTTTTTAAAATATAGTCGACCGCGACGCGTTTTTATCCACTCTTTAACAATCCATTCTTTATCAAAAGCAACAAAAAGTGCAGCTATTTTCTTCAAAATTTAAAATGAGTGACGAAACTTTAATTAAAAATCTGCAACAACAACTGCAACGATTATTCGACCAACTTGGCGATTTGGAGGAATCAAGGTCAGATTTTGATGCACCCCAAAATATCGTATTCCCATCGTTTTTTTTGGCAGATCGGTGATGGCTATTGAAGAATATGAAGCTATGAAGGCAGACACCTTTGAACAATTAAAGGTTCATTCAATAAAGATAAAACAGGAATATAAGAGACGAATTTGGTGAGAAAATTAAGTAAGATTTTTCAGGAACTTGGCCAATCACTGGAAAAGTTCAAGAGTGGAGATAACACTTCACTCGATCAAATTGCAGCAACAAAATTGGTGGGTAATGATGCAGAAAAAAAAAGAAATTGATGATTTTACAGGCGATTCGATCAGCGATAAGTCAAGCATTCCAAACGCCCGAAATCATTTCCCTATTTGCAAAAAGAGATCCAACAAGTTTACGACAAAAATTGACTCAGGTAAACAGAGATTTGGAAATATTTTGAAATAACAATAGCTCAGCTAGAAAATGACCAAAAGAGACGCCAAGAGGACACGACGATTCAACGACAAAAAGTGGGTAACATTCAATAATAGCAATAAAGAATAAACAGGAATATAAGAGATAAATTTGAAAAAAAAGAAACGAAAGAGACTCGAATAACTCGCCTAATCAAGAATATTTAGTGATTTGATTAATAAAAAAGTTTAGGGTGAAATAATCCTTGCATTGAAAGCACTCAACGAGACAATCACGGAAAAGGAAAGCGAATTTCTGAAAAACTTTGAATCAAATCGACAAATATGAATGGCTTTCATTGTACAAAATGTAAAAATGAAATAAAGAATGAAAAAAACGACTCTCATTTCATCGTCTATTGTGTTGTGTTTGCAATTTGACTACCTAAAGCTTATCAATGTGATCTTGTGTCGTTTAGCAATTAATAGAAATTTATTTGATTTCAAAGGAGAACTTTCAGTTTATCCGGTTAAAAATGACAATCCCAAAACGTGTTGAAATAGTCGGATTGTCTTATCCATGGATTGCATATGCGCTTGAAAAGGATTCAACTCCATTACTCTATTATGTCAATCCAACAAATGACACAACTCAGTGGGAATTCCCATCAACAAAAACTGAGGTATATATTTTAAATGAAATTTTGCGATTACAGTGATTCTATTTCAGAGAATGCAACGAGTTTACACGGAGACGAATCTTTCGTATCCATGGATTTGTTTTGAATCAAAGACAAGAGGGAAACTTTATTATGTGCAACCGAAACTTGAAAAGTCGATTTGGAAACGTCCAACTGATGAGGATGCATTGCAAGTAGACAATTCTAATTGTAGCAAAAGCAAAAGAATATTCTTACAGATACCCCAACCACCGCTTTCGAAAAAGGAAAAAGGAAAAACCTCTTCTAAAAGGTATGTAAATTGAGAAATATTCAAAGCAATTATTTTAGAAAAACTCCAATTCTTGAATCAACCTCAAAAGTGAGAAAGAAAACTGTGAAAAGGAGAGAATTGCTTAACGGAGCTAAACGCACTTTTGACGATCTTGTGATGGAGGTCACTTCAATTCCTAGTACTTCTAAAAATGCAGATTTGGTAAGATCAATATTCGATAATCTCAATCCAATGAATCCATTTAGTTTTATGAACAAGATTTCTTGGTTGTATGCGATACATGTTCTTTATTGAAAGAGCCAGATATAATTCAATTTTTGATTGAACGTCTGTTGTTTTGTTGAGCTGCTTCAAATTTACCTATTTTCAGATCAAGTTGTCACTTTTATTCCAATTGAAGTGCAAGGTGAACTCGACTATCGAAAGAATGATCCCCAGTTCAGAGTTTTGTCTTCTTCGCAAGCTAAATTCATTGTGTTTCCAGAAAGTAGTTTCCGCTCTCAACCGTTATCTTCGATCTGTTACCACAATTACTTCCACTTTATATTCTCCTTTGCTCATCTTGGAACACGTTTGAAGTTTATTCAAAGTAAAATTCTAGCAAATTTTTAGGCTTTGAGACGACGAGATAAACTCAATCTTCCAGATAATGACAGTAAAATTCTTGCAAGTGCTCTTGAGTTGGCTCAAATTGGTGCGGTAATCTCAATTGATGTAAGTGTGCAGTAGAAAAATTACAGGCAAGGAGCATGACGAGTTCAATGTTGCTTTACTTACTGAAGACAATATATTAGCTGTCCGTACTAACTCGTACTCGGATTCTGGGGTGTCAAGTACTGGGGTTGAGGTGGGTAAGACTCTATTCAGCAGAACATTTTCTCTCAGTTTCTGAAGCAAACGTTGATGGATAAAGCAACTCGAAGCGGCTCTAGATCAAATCTAAATCCATCCATAAACAAGGATCTTCTTGAAAAGATTCAAGCCAAATTGAAAGCTTCAATAAGCAATTGGCCGTCAGCTTTTGATTCTACATCAAAAGGACAAGCACCTGCTCCAATGAGACCAAATCCAACGGATGAATATTCAAATCGAGTCGCAGCTTTCAAATTTATTATGGAATCGGTTGTGGAGGAGTTGATGAAGCGATTTTGGTAAACTAGATCGTATGTCTCTCCACTAAACGATATTGTTTTAGTGACTCGCAAAGGTACGGTTACAAGGTGGAACTTGCAGCAAACATGCAAGATTTACGTAGAGCTTTGACGCGGTCAGTCTTACTATCTTTATGCCACAATGACCAGTTTAGATCTATACATCGAAATGGGCAACAGTGTTTTAATAAATTTCTACATGCTCTTGAGAGGAGTTTTCAATGGCTTGATGGGTCAAGCCATGAATTGGAAGTTTGTTTTTCTGAACGCTATATCTAACTCGGTTGAATAATTTATAGAAAATGGGGCCTTCACCTGAACGATGGAAATTGTATGGGTATCTGTATTGGCATCATCCAGACGTGCTTGCAGTACTTGAAAAATTTTCAACTGATGAAAGTTACGATCTCAGGCCCAACTATTTTGATCATATCATTGACGTTGATTGAAAATGACATGAGATGTATAAAACTGTCTACATCCTGTTTTTTTTGGTGATCGGGTATTTGACCTATTATTGCAATTTGTTGTAACTCCAAACCATTTCTTATTAGATACGCGCATGCAATGAGTAACCGTTGCAGAAGAGGCAAATGTAGGGATATATAGACGAGGAAGTTAAATATCACTCCACGATCTCCGCACGTTTCAACAGTAACAATACAATGTGACCTGATGTTGTAGACGGGGGGGGGACTGAATCTCCTCCGCTCATCAACAACCCACGTACCTACTAGTATCGTGTATAGAATCTTCAAAATATGCTCCACCACAACGGGGTCTTGTGCTGAAAAAATGATCAGCCTAGCAAATAATCGTGGAAAAATACCAATCATAAATGGGAAAATATTCAGTTTACGAGTTAAATTTCCAATATGCTGAAGTAAGCTGGTATAAAACAAAACTAATAAATTTCTCTTTTTCTGCCCATGAAGATTTTAGCATTTCGACTTCGATTTTTTTAAACTTTTTCTATTTTTTTCTTGGCATCCTCCTTTGTATCGTCGTTTCCGTTTTATATTCTCCAAAATTTTTAATTTTTCAGTACTTTGTGTATGCCGATTTGGAATCATCTGTTGTGCAAACAAACAATGGCATTTATCCATAAAAAGTGTCGCAACACAGGTACAAATGTGTCACACTTTATACTTGTTCTTTGTTTTACCGAAATGTTTTTAGATATTCCTTATCTTCACAGCAATGTCCATCGTTTTGTAGTTCCTGAGGATAAGATAAAGTGGTCGACAGAATACCCAGAGTACAAGTATGTTTTACTCTTTTCTAAAAACTTACGGGTATTTATCTATTAGTTAATTAGTTTTATTTTAGTCCTCCCGATTACACGGCTTCAAGTGCCATTGGAAAGCCATACTCTGATGACAAATTAGAGGGCATCAAGTGGAACAACATTGATGGCAAAGTAAATCGGATATCACACATTGTGTTAGTGGTTGTAATTCTACGATTGAAATGTACAGATTTCTTTTAGAAATTATTCATTTGACTCAAAGGGTCGTCCTTTAAATCCAATGGGACGCACAGGATTGCAAGGAAGAGGCATCTTAGGCAGGTAAAGTTTTCTTTTGACGACTGATAGCCTACATATTTTTAGATGGGGTCCAAATCATGCTGCAGATCCATTGGTCACAAGGTGCAAAAATGGCAGGGTACAATTTGTTGCTATACAAAGACATGATACCGGTAAACCATTAAATGCGAGCATTTTATTTTCAAAAGTTAAGGCGAATGGGCAATACCAGGAGGGATGGTGGATGCTGGTGAGGAAATCTCTGCGACACTTAAGAGAGAGTTTAGCGAAGAAGCGCTAGGAGGGAAAGATCTTCGACAATTAGATGCTCTATGGAAGAACAAAAAAGAATTATATAGGGTATGTTTAGTTGCGTATTTGCATTAAATGTTTCTTTGCAGGGCTATGTTGATGATCCGCGAAACACCGACAATGCTTGGATGGAGACGGTTTGCGTTAACTTTCATGACGAAACCGGGTTGTTAAATGACGTGGAACTTGAGGTTGACAATGGTGATTTTATCTTGAGCTTGTTTTTTTAGGCGGCTGATGATGCAAAGGCAGTGAAATGGGTTGATATCACGACGACCGAGCCTCTATACGCTTCACATGTGCAGTTTATCAACATACTTCGACAACATCTCAAAATTTGAATTCTGTTTTGTGTTATTTTTACATTATTACGCAAATAAACGTGTCAAGCTCATACTTTTTAGTGTCAAAAGTGTTTATTTTGCACAAACAGTACCGGTATACCTATTCTTGATTAAAAGTCGTCTACTCTACAAAGTTATTTAAACAGATGCCTCCGAAAGGGACGATAGCTAGAGATTCGATCCAAAAGAAAGAAGATGATGTTTGTTTTGTGGTTAACATTTAAAAAAAGTGTTTCAGAACACGTTAACTGCTGTCATCGTTGCCGACCATTACGAAACGCGCTTTGCGCCGTTTTTGAGCAATCAGGGTCCTTGGGTGGGTATTTGCCTCAGTATAAAAAAAATATCGGTTTGTTTTTCAGTGCTTACATCGTGTGTGCAATGTTCCAATCATTGATTTCACCATTGATTGGATTCTCAGAACTGAGGTAATGTTTCACAGTGGTTATTTTATCCCATCAATTATAGATCAATAAAATAATTCTGCTGGTATCGGAAAAGAATTTGGATTATCTGAAGCCAACAGAAGTGTAAGTAGCATTTTTTTTTGACTACTTATGTATATGCTTTTGTTGTAGAAGATGGAGAACATTCTTCGAACAATTTCTTCTGATCAGTTGCAGAGATCCGGCATCGATTGGGGATGCTTTGAGAGAATTGGACTTACGGGCGATCATTTCTGTAAAAATTTACTGTCCTATTGAATTAAAAGCTTTGTTTCAGTCTGATTTCCTGCTTATCACAAACCCGGCAACATTTACTAATGCAACATTAAGGCGGCAAGTGGAAAATTTCCGGTAGTAGGCGCTAAGCAAGTACGTTTAAATCTAAGTCTTTAGAGCCAGACGAAAAGCTAATCGCAACAATGTGATGACTCTAATTTACTCAAGATCAAGTCATCCAGAGAAAGCAACAATTGGAGTGAAAAAGGCTGATGGAAAGCTGGTTCTCTACCATCGAGCCGATAATCCTTCTAGGTTTGATGTCGACAAGGTTGTTTTTTAAGTAGCAAAACAACTGAAAAGAATTCAGAATTACTTCTTGGATGACGTGGTTATTCGCAACAATGTTACCGATACAGGAATTGCCATCTGTTCTGTAAACGTTCTTGTTCAATTCAGCACAAACTTCGATTTCAGAGGAAGAGATGATGCGATTAGGTTAATTTCATCTAATCGCAACTTTTCTTAAATTGTCTTTTAGAGAAATCCTTGCTAACGAGGAAATCCTACTGCTTAACATTCATGTTGATGTGCTAAATGAATCAGAATGTGCTACCCAAATCAAGTAAACTTGTAGGGAATTTTGGAATAACTGCTCGTTTTTAGTGATTACAAGTCGTACTTGACCGCCTCGGCTCTTTTAATGGACCGATGGCTTTATCCACTTTGCCCCGATAATATGTTTCAGGTTTAATTAAAAAATTGTTTTAGATTACAGAATCTTAGCCTGATGAGTACGTGTTTGTTTCAAATGGACAAAATATGTATTATGGCGTTGAGAAGGAAAAGATTGGATCGCTTGCTGGAACTCAAAGGTGAGCATATTTTAATGTTTCATATATTTTTTCTGTTTAGCAAAGCAATTCTTGGTTCATGTTCAATGGTTGGAGCTAGTTGTAAAATTGAGCAAGCCGTTAAAGTTGTTGGTTCGGTCGTGGGCGACGGCACGACGATTGGTGGGGCCGACTCGGAGAATGGTTTTCTTTTTTGTCAAGATTTTTGCATTTGCCCACCCACTCGTTTACTTGAATATTGTCCTGTCGCCCACTTTGTAATGTTTGTGAGATTTAACTTGACTTATTCGAAAAGAGTTTTTCAAATAATTCTTCAGGGCTTGGCACACGAATACGAAATTGCATAATTGGGCGTAACTGTCGAATCGGAAGGGGATGTTTGCTAGAAAATGCTATCATCGGCGACTCAGTTACGATTCCAAATGGATATCAACTGGAGAAATATGCTATTCTTTCATCAAATGTAATCGTTATTCAATGTTTTATCAATTGTAAGTTTGTTTTAGCTTCGAATGCCCGCTGATCCGCTGAACAGAAGTGTTGCTGGATATGCTCTATGCACGTTTGCTCCAGATGAAGACGACGAAGGTCTCGATTTTGATAGAGTTGATGGTAGGCATTCTACAAAGCTAATTTTATTTTTTTTGCTTTTAGGAGGATTTTATTTATGGAAGCTTTCATCGGGATATTCAATGTGGTCGAAAGAAGTGAAGCTTGGTAATGGGGCTGAAGATGTATTTTCACACGCCGAGTAAAGCTTACAAAAAAATAATGATTTTATAAAAAACTTTAGTTCTGTTGATGAAAATGTGCTAACGGATGAAGAAAGTAGTCCAGAAACAGCTGAAGCTGAGCCGGTCGCCGTTTTTCAAGAAGAGGTTTTTTAGAGCTATCAATCCTTTATTAAATAAAGTTTAGATTTTCGACAGCATGACTCGAATACTGGAGTTATCATTTACGCCGCAATTGGTTGTTGCTTTTAAAAGTGTTACCTAACCATTTTTCAGATGAACAATCTAATTCTTGAAATCAATTCTTCCAAACTCGCAAATAACATTTCGATGGAGGATGTGGCAAAATACGCCTTCAAGACATTTATTCTTCTAAACGCATGCAAAACCTTTATTGGTTTTAAAGAGGTACATCTTTTCAAAATTTATTGATAAATTGATTCTATTTAGTTGGCTTTAAAATGGAAAGGCCTTTTCACGAATTACTACAAGCCTCAAAAGAGTCAAGTACAAATGCTCATGGCTATAGAAGTAAGCTTTAGAGCAATTTTAAACTTCATTAAGTATTTAGGAACGTTTCGGTGCCCAAAATGAAGATTTCAACAAAGCGCTACCAAACATGGTTCATTTTCTCTATACCGAGACCGGATTGGGGATCCTTGAAGCGCCAGCTATATTGGAGTGGCACGAAAGTCTTGATGCGAGCTCCCCAATCAGGTAATATCGTCTGTTTTTATTATTTCTTTATACTGAGGCCATTATTTTTACGTTAAGGACTTTAATGAAGCGAATCATTGATTGGTTAAAAGAAGAAAGTGAGGAAGAAGATGATGATGATGAATGAGGACGAATAGGAAATAATGGATTTGGATAAAGATTGTTGGGTTTTTTTTGTTTTCTTGGCTTTTATAAATAAAGTTTTATTCTATTTGTTTTTGTACTTTGAAATGTTAATTGACAGCCAAACACTTGTCTCTAGTTTTTATTTCAATTTCCAGAATTTAATTTGCGGGTTGACCAAACGCAGATGTACGAAAGGCACCTGTGACATTTGCTTTTTGTGGCTTCTTGTTGAACCTGTTGCTATTTCGCTATTGCTATTAACTATAGTCGACAATCTACTTGTATTTTTACAGAAAGATGGGTTCGACTTCTAAAACAAAACATGGGAAACAGTATCGAGCACCCGTAGATCAGGTTTGTAATACTCTCCTTGTTGATATATTTTTTATTTTAGGCAAGAAAAGCCGAGCGTCAACGCGTAATCAAGAAAAATAAAAAAGAGCGACACCAGGTAGTTTTATGAATTTATGATATTTCTAAAGATTTTCAATCTTCAATAAATAATATCCATGTCATTTAGGTTCGCGTCGCCATTGCTAAGCACACTGAAGTCGCTGGAAATCTACGCAAAATGCTGATGCTTGAAAGACAGAGTATGTTTTAGAGATGTTTCAGATTAGAGATTGCTTGCATAAAAGTTTCAATTTAGTACTCGGTCTTGATGAAAGAACGTTTGCGGTTGATGTACTAAGAAAGAAACAAAAGACGATTCTTGATGTGATTGAGAAAAGAAAAGCTATCCTGATTTCTGTCAAGGTTGTCAAAGAAATTTCTAATCATTACAGTTATTTAGGACGATGATGAAACTCAAAAATTAAATGAGGCAATGAAAAACTATTACGCCCAAGTTGCAAGCTTAAAGCGATTGGCAGGTAAAATTTTAGTATGGTTTGACTGGGAAACTTATTACATTTTATGTCTTAGAACAAGAACGTATTGCACGATCGATTGATCCAACTATTATCCCGTTGCCTGATGGTGAAATGAAAGAAGGTAAGACGAATTTCCTAATTGAATTTTATAAAGATTTGTCTAGGTGATGATAGAACCCTGCAACTGATGGGGCCGCGCACTTATGAACAACCAAAGAAAAAGGAGGGACGTAGCGTGTAAGTGGTTATTTAATTTGAACAGCTTCGGGCTCATTTATCGTTAGTTGTCTCCAAAATCTTTCATGTTTTAGAAGCTTCAAACTTCCGCGTGATCGAAGAAAACCTCCAGGGCCTCCATGCGGTCCACCACCTGATTTGAGTGCAAGTGAAGATGAAATGGACAACTATGGAGAATTTGATGACAATAATCTTGACCCAGTACCAAGTGCGTTTTTAAGCAAGAATTTTTATTCCATGGTCGTTTAGTTCCCGAAGAATTGGGTCATGTGCCCGGGTTTGGCAGCCTTCCGCAACCAACATTCAATACGCATCCATTGCTTAGACGTTCGTTTATTTAAATTCATTGACTAAAAGTTCAATAATAATTCGATCATTTGAAAATAATCAAAAATATTTAGCTCCAACCCTACCTATGAAGCCGCCACTACCCTTAGCCATTTTTGCCCAGCCGCCACAGATTCCTGTGCAAATGCCGGTGATTCCTGATGTGGCTATTATTTCCGGAGCACCTCAGGTAACTTTTGACAACTTAAATTTAATATTATTGTATTCGACCAATTATTGTTCTGTTTAGATTCGATCTCGTAATACGGCTGCAAGCTCATCATCTATTGGTCCCATTCAACCGACGACTCTTGTTGGAGCCCCTCAGCTCAGAGACCTTCGTCGAGAAGCCGCCAAATTAGTGCCCACCGTCCTCAAGAAGAAACCAAACACAACCACTCATCTCCCACCGAAAGTCAGCTATTTGTTATTTATCTTGAATTGCCTAATTGAATGTTCATATCTATATTTAGCTTGCTCGAGCACCTAGACCAGCCGAAACAAACGCGGCGAAATCTACCGATGAAGCCTACAATGAATTCATGAAAGAATTATCTGGTCTATTGTAAAATATTCTTTTCCATGAGTTATTTACTTTCAATACGAGTATTTATTGTTGTTTTGAGTGGAAATTTTTTTCTGTTTAAAACACTTTGTTCATTATTTCTGTATGTTTTTTATAAGAAATTTAAAAAAAACTTTGTGATAAAACAGATTAACATTTATTGTCGTTTGGCAGCTCTTTTGATAAACTTGGGAGCTTTCGGTGAATTGATGGCGACCATTTGAGCCACTTTTTGGCCTTTAACCCTCTCGACACAGGAAATTGAACAATATTTTGAGAAAGGATCCTAAATTTAAAGCTTCAGATTGACAAATTTCAGTGGTATTTACCATTGGGTTGCGTTCGATCTGAGGGCAAAGTTCCTCAAAATGAAGTGGCTGAATTTGCATTTAAATTATTTGAAAGGTACAGTTTCTTACATGAATTGAGTTTCTAATCATTTTTCGAGATCTCACGAGATAATCGATCACTTCTGAAAGATCTTTTGTAAAAGAGTTTATATTCATGAAAAACCTGTGGCTAATTGTGCCATTGGCTCACCCGAATTACCCATAGTATCATTTCGACAACTCTTGCACCACACAGTGAACTTTTCTTTGTTCGAAAAGAGATGAAGTCGAGTGAATAAACTGGATAAAGAGTTTTAGAATGTATTTACTGAAACTACTTTGAATTTTCCGGGAGCTCTTTCGGTGACAAAGCAATTTTGACACAAATCGTGACCACATTTAAGAATGACGGCACTATTTGGAGAGTTTGGATTGGTGGAGTCTAAAAAGGAAATGGTACAACATTTGGATTGCATCTTTAGATTTGTTGTTAGCTTTCAAAATAACTTACACATAGTATTGCACAGTGAACAGTGTAAAGAAGTGATTTCGGTAGGAGGAGGCTGAAAATGTTTTGAGAATAAGATATCCATCACGTGTGATTAAATTGTTATTAAAGAGCCTTTTACGGCACACTGTTTCTCATATTTAAAATAGTATCTTCTAATCCCACCGGATTCTTTAAACAACCCACCGGAACCCATCGAGAGAATGTCATGCGTTTTTGTTTCTCGGCCTGATTTCGATGATATGCAAGCTCGGAGATTGTACCTGAATGATTGAGAAATATTTATTGAGATGTTAAGTTTTAAAGCAAATTTTTTAATTTTACCACCTACCAATCAATAAATATGGTGCAATGGTAGTTCGATAACAGGATGTTCGATCTTTCAAATTGATCTGTTTACGAAGTCTTCTCTTACAACATTTCCGGCACACCAAACGAGAACAATTGAGGAGAATTGGGGAAGAATCGAGTGAAAGGTTCGAGGAAACTAAAGTGGCAAATAAAAGAGATATTTGTAAAGTTTTATCGAGTTAAAAATAATAAAAAAAATCCCTCACATTCTTGTCGACATTCAGAGCAGTGAAAAGGTGAGAAAAGGGATTCCATTTTGGAAATGTTTGGAATGATCAAAGGGATTTGTGCTAGATTTGCCTATTTATAGAGTCTTTTTCAGCGCAGGAAATTAGAGTAGTTGATCTTTTCTCGACAAATTGTCTTGTTTTTCTTTCGATAATCAATCCAATTATTCAATTCAGAGTTGTTTTGACAGGTGTTATCACTTTTTTTTGAACTTGGTTCGCATTCAAAATTAAATTTTAAGCAGTTTGAAAGTTGAAAAAAGTTAAATTTTAAAGTTTCATTCAATTTAGATATTTGAAAGAGTTTAAACAAGCTTTGGAAAACATCATTATGATCATTACTCACAATTCACGCATTGTTACAATAATACATGCCCGATTTTCGTTTCGGTATATCTCTTTACCAAGAAAAAAAAAAACAGCTTTCTCTTCAAAAAAATCGACCCTTCGTTGAGAGTGAAAACAGAGACAAAAAGGCGAAAAACCAGCTCTCATTTTGTAGATCTTCGATGGAATTCAGATGAAATCGCTAGATAAAAAAGGACACGTAAATGGAGCATTTCCGACTTTTTTTTCATCCTTTTTGGCATTATTTTTTTTCCTCAATCGATAGTTTTGATTTGTTTGTGGCTTACTGTAAAATGGATACTGTAGATATTAAGGGACTAATTTCCTTCACCTACTTGAATACCTAAATTCGAAATTAAAGTTTAAAACTTAACTCTGAAAATTTGGATTTCGATAATCGTAAAACAAGGATCGCTTAAAGCAAAATTTTTACGTATTTCAGATGACATTGACTTTCGATGAGTTTGAAGCATGTAAAAGAGTGATCAAGTTGGCCGAAGCTGAAGGAAATCCTTATATTGAACATATTTTTAATGTAAATCGATGGATACAAGCATACGAAGGAAATGAAGAAGAAGCGGCTAAGGTAATCGAAATGAAGGCAAACGAGAGAAAGGCTCTTTCCCGGCAACCCCAACCACTTCCGTTGTGGTCTAGTGGTTAGGATTTATGGCTCTCACCCATAAGGCCCGGGTTCGATTCCCGGCAACGGAATACGTTTTTGCTTTTTTTCTAATTTTTCCTAAAAAAGTGTTTAGATCTTGAAAAGGCATCTAAACTTGCGCAAAGTGATGGGCTGGGATGATTGGCCAGAAGAGAGTGAGGGGTTTGATGAAAGAGTTGATCAATTCGCTCCATTATCGATTCTCGGGCAAAATAAAGATGACGATAATAAGGTGAAAAGACGTTTTTAAACACTCATAACTAAAAATTCTAGGTGGTTCTTTTTGAGCAAAGTGGGAAAATCGATATTCATGGTTTGATTGACAATGCAAAGGTGGGATTGTTTTCAAGAAATCATTTTCAACCGGTGAGTCCAGGTTACCTCATTTATGAGAGCGAAATTTCGCTTAATGGAACGAATTCATCGAAAAGTTATCGAATTGGAGGTAATCGAAAGAATGTAGAAGAGAAGAAAACAAGAAGATGAAAATATTTACAGAAAAAGACGGGACGCCAATCAGGCGGCCTTTTGGTGATGGATTTGGATGGATTAGAGTTTCGGCCGGCATTGCTTTCATTACTAGCTGGTATTTGATATCTTCCATCAAAATTACCCTTCTTTTTTACATGGTTACTCGCCGAATTTTCTCTCTTTTCTTTTCAGGTCCATATCGTATTATGTGGGGTACTTTATTCGAGCAATATCCTCAACTCATTCGCCACATTCTCATCGTGAGAGCCCCAAAATTCGTGAATCTTCTCTACTCGACGTGTATCCCGTTCATTCCGAATGATTATAGGGTAAGTTGATGATACAAAACAGCACACTGGGCCACAATCGATCAAAACGGGAATTCTTTCTTAAATTCTGACCGGATTCGAACCTGCGACCTAACAGTCGCTCGTTTTAGAAACAAACGCGTAACCCATTCATTCACAAAATTACGATAGCTTTCGTCTTGGTCCGCACGTTCGAAAAGGCTTTACTCGAGATGTACACACTCTAGATCAAATCTCAAATAATTTCAGTCTCGACTGGAGATTTGTTCATCATCGGATCCTTCAAATACTCTCCTAAAACATATCTCTGCTTCATTGCTACCAAAAGAATATTGTCAAGGAGGAAATGCTGACGATGAGGACAATTTTGAGATGATCACAATTCCAGTGGGCTCTCTTTGACGGAAATTAGAGATGAGAATTTGTATAAAAATTCAATTTTCTTTCTTTAGTTGAAATGAGATTGCTTTCAGATTCCACTCTCACCATTCCCCCCATGCATCGATTCACCGGTTGATCTTGACACGATCTCCGTCTCAGCTGGTGATAAACTCATCAAAAAGTGATTTTGCAAAAACAAAAAAACTTAGGGTTTTGCCAGTGCTAGTGCACTCAAATTTTCTCATATTTCTATCTTTGCAGGTATCACTGGGAAGCTGGCACAAAGCTTCACTTTTACATGAAACATTCCGAGGGATTTCATTTTTTCATTTACTATTCAAAAGACGATATTGTAAGTGAAGGTGAGAGATATCGAAAAGTTGATTTTTAGGAAAACGAGGATTTATGGCAAGAGATTTATGCGGGAAGTGAAAGGCCACCGTTGAGATTGTGTGATGATTGGAAATGGGAAACACCGAAAAGCGGTCAGTTTTGAGGGGAATCAAAGGAGATAAAGGATAAGGGATATTGTAAAGTTCATGTTTTCTATAAGAGCAATAACCCTTTCGAATCCCCTCCATTTCCAGGCTATTACTATTTGTGTTTCGGCAACGAGAGAGCCTGGTTTTTCTCGGTCACTCTCCAATACAGGTGAGAGATCTTCAAAAACATTTTTTAGCAAACTTTCATGTTACATTTCTGAAGTGAAACGGTTCAATCGATTTTTCTTCTCAATTTCAGAGTCTTTCGCCTCATCGGCGAGCATCGACAAGTGGAAGAAGCGATTGAATGATGAAACTTTTTTGATTTATAAATTTTTTTTACAAACATTGAACCATTTCCTATCAATTACAAGTCATTTATGAGTGGGAAATCGCAAGAATTTTGATCTTTTTAAGGATTTTTTTTGTTAGTGACCTTCAAGGAGAGATTATCAATTTGGAATGGGCGAAAAAAGGGGAAATGATTGGGGGAAAGATTGGTGATGTAGCCTGTACTCTGTTCGTTCATCACTCAGTCATTCATTCAATTCAATTATTTCAAATCAATGCGATTACATTCAGCGACTTTAGCTTACTACGAGTTTTGCGTTTTACTCTCGTTGCCTTCAATTGAGATGCATGCATCATTCAACTTTCGAAAATCGTTTAATCATTTTAATCTTTACTGTTTCTATTATAAATTTCTATTATTAGCATTTTCTATTAAAAAGTATGCTCTAAGAAAGTGATTAAATGATAATCTTAAGCCGTAATCAGCCATCAAATGGTATTACCCTTTCTGATCTTTCTGATCTTTCTGATCTTTTTGACTAAATAGCCCTGGCCAGTATGTGATGCATTTCTTCAATACACTAGATTCCTTAGGTTTGCCTTATTCCTGATTCCTCTAAATCATCTCCACATTTCCAAAACTTTCCTCCTTCATTCTCCACTTTTTTTCTCTTTCCCTATCTGATAAAATCCATATTTGACCGCTCTTATCAATTTCGGGAAAGTTTAACGAATCTCAGTTAAAAGAGAAAACATTTCGAAGTTTTCATTTTTCAAGTTCACATTCGATATAGCTCTGTGCGTGGATATAAGTACCCATTTCTTGTAGGGATTCAAGAATGATCTACAAATCCTCATATCCCGATGTTCCATTAAGTGTCGAACCTGTTCACGAAACAATTCTCACGAGTGTTCGTGATGTCGCCAAAAGGCAACCAAATAAGCCAGCATTTGTAAGTAATAATGAAGTGAATTGTAAAGAAAATCACGAAAATCAATTTGCAGATCAATGCTTTTGATCGATCCGAATCCATTTCATATTCTCAACTTCTCACCGTTATCGACTCGATTGTAACTTTTTTGCATCAAAGGGATTTCACCAAACAAACGGTAAACTTAAAAATTTAAAAAAGTGTTATCCATAAAAGATAAAGAAATTTTCGAATCGAAAAAATATTCAGGCAGCCGTTGTGATGTCGAATTGTTGGCAATGGGCGGCTTTTTATTTGGCTGTAATGAAAAGAGGTGGAGCTGCATCGGGAGCGAGCGCACTTTTCACGGATTGTAAGTTGAGAAATCGACTTTTATACTATCTACAGGATTGGGCAAAATTATCCGGACAACATTTTGAAAAAGTAGTTGTCGCACGCTTCAATTATTTCAAAGTGTCAAGTGTTATATAGAGATTTGTAGCCCTTAATCTTGACTACATTTGTCTACTAAAAACTTCTCAATCGGATTTATGCAACTCATTTAAAAAGTCCTTCAATGAGCACAAGTCGATCCCTATCCGGAGCGATCCCTATTGACAATTTTCTATATAAAAATTTGATCTAAAAAGGACTTTATCGAGTAAACTTTGTGTGCATTTTGTTTAAGGAATAATTTCCAAAAATTTCATAGCGCTATAACAGCTAATATAACGAGATACTCATGTGAGTTAAATTTCGAAAAATGATCAAATTTCACCTTTTTCCCTGCGTCTTCAAAGAAGCTAGTCACCAAATTGATTTTGGTTATAGCAGATTAGCTAAAACAGTTGAAAGTTATCTTTAATATTATTAATGGTGTTAAATGATATTTCTCCATAAAATAAATATTGACAAAAGCTTTTTCGAATAATATTTTATGTAAAACTAAATCGTCAAAAATGGCAACACACTGGACAGGGATCAGTGCTCATTGAAGGGTTTGTTAAATGAGTTGTATAAATCCGATTGGGAAGTAGTTTTTAGTAGATAAATGTAGTCAAGACTAAGGGCTACAATTCTCTATATAACACTTGAAATAAATGAAGCGTGCGACAACTAGTTTCCTACAAAGTTATTCGGGCAATTTTGCCCAATCAGTCGAACAGTCGGGTCACCATCATCGACCAGGAGAGCGCCTCATTCGAGAAATTGGCTCAAGTACGTAGATACTACAGTACTATAGAGACAAGTACTACAGTACTATAGAGTTGTTATAAGGTTTCAAGGAATACGGTACTACTTCCTGTATGTAATCTCTCTGTATCTCTATAAAAAGTGTTGATTGTAGATGAATTGGAGAGACAATTCATGGATTCTCGTGCTTCACTTGTGATCACACAAGAAGAAACTCTCGACAAAGTGATGATTGCCGCTGCGAAATGTCCTCTCATTAAGGTTTTGAATGGAAAAAAAGACTGATTTGAAAGGTTTTTAGACAATAATTGTTGTTCGAAAGAAAGGATCCACAAAAGCCCTTCCAGCAAATATATTTACATGGGATTTTGTGGTGAACACTCCTGCACAAAGCTGTCTCAAAGATGTTGTTGTCGATTTGGATAAAGACATCATGCTATTACCGTATTCGAGGTTTTCTCGGTGAAAATTTCGAATGAATTTCTTGGGGAAAATTTAGTGGAACAACGGGATCACCGAAAGGAGTCATGATTTCACATCGAAATTTTGGCACAATGCTTCAAATCTATGCAATGTTCGTGTCTTGAAGGCTTTAAACGATAAAAACGAATGTTTTAGTCACAACCGTACTCGTCTCATGACGGTTCTCGATCCAAAATGGGACGATGAGAAAGAGAATTACAATCTTTTTCTCCCATTTTATCACATTTTTGGTTTTGCAATCATGGTTTGTTTTGGAAATTAAACCAAAAGCTTATTTAAAATTTAATGAAATGAAATTTTTATTGAATGATTGCAGGTGTCGACTCTTTATTATAAAGCGACCGGTATCATTCATTCACATTTTGATCCCGACGTTTTCTGTAAAGCTATTCAAGATTTTAAGGTTTGAAAGCTCTCAAAATATTTCAAATTTCAAATTTCAATCTAAAACAATGATCCTTTAGATTCGTTCAATTTCTCTTGTTCCTCCAATTTTGGTTTTCATGGGAAAGCATCCGACTGCTGGGAAATACGATCTTTCGTCTTTGAAAATGATTCTATCAGGCAAACAATATTATCTCATTTTAATATTGATATGGAATCCATATCAATATGGAATCCATAACTCAATTTAATTTTGATTTCTCGAATCGTTCAGGCGCTGCTCCGGCGGGAAAAGATATTTGTGAAGAGGTGCAAAGACGATTTCCCCATGTCAAATATATTGTTCAAGGTAGAAGTTTGGATAAAAGTTTGATAGATCTAATATCTTGATATTTCAGGTTACGGTATGACGGAAATCTCGCTCGCTTCTCATTTTCCCGATTTGACGAAAAAGCAGAAATTCGGCGCAACTGGACATCTCACTGCAAATAATGAAATGAAGGTCAAAGCTGGAGATTCATTTCGAGAAAATCTAGATCAATTTAAAAATTCAATTATCTCTTTTCAGATTGTTGATCCAGTAACGGGCAAGATTTGCAACACCGGTGAACGAGGCGAACTTTTGATCAAGGTATTATGATTAAGGGTTTTAAGGGAATGGATTTTTGGATGGGATTTTTGATCAAGGATTTTAAGATAATTTTAAAGATTTTAAAGCTTTATGTCAATCTGAAATATCAAATTTGATATCTAGGGACCCACAGTGATGATGGGATATCTCGGAAGGGAACAGGCAACGAAAGAAACCATTCAAAATGGATGGCTGCATACAGGTTTCTTTGTGGAAATGAAGTGTTTAAGCGAGAGATTTGAGTATGGAAAAAGTATCGAAAAAGTACTTTAGGGGATATCGGTTATGTGGATGAAGAGGGAAATCTCTATATTGTTGATCGTTTGAAAGAGCTTATTAAGGTTAAAGGATTACAGGTAAACGAGAGGAATTGGTCTAACATTTTAGCATTTCACAGGTTCCACCAGCTGAACTCGAAGATCTTCTCCTATCTCATCCGAAGATTCGTGATTGTGCTGTGATTGGAATCCCGGATAAGCGATCAGGAGAACTACCAAGAGCATATGTTGTGAGAGATGATGAGACACTCACTCAACAGGATGTCGCCGATTTTGTGAAAGGTTGGCTTTGGATAATTGATGCTGAAATAAGTATTGGATAATGTAAAAGGATTTGTAAAAGATGTTAAATTAAGTTACCAATAAACTGAAATGAATATGCTTTAAGAAAACGATCGCAATCTTTTGATTTATTTAGCAAAAGAAATCAATTAATCAATACTGGAATACTGATCAACTGGATAAGTCTCTAATATTTTAAGCATTTTTCGAATTTAATTTCCGTTCTCATTTTCAGATCGTGTTTCTTCTTATAAACAATTGAAAGGCGGAGTTGAATTCATCGATGAAATCCCAAAATCGGCTGCAGGCAAAATTCTTCGTCGTTTCCTCAGGGATCGAGCTGCAAACAAGTCGAAAATATAGAAAATTCACTTCGAAAATATAGAAAAGCTCTTCGCGATTTTATAGAATAACAAAAATGATACATTTAATGAATCTTTTTCAATGATTAGTGTTGGGAATGGATAGAGGATAGAGCTGGGCTAATAAAACTTTATCTTAAGTCAATTTATTAAATGACACCGAGAGTTGAGATCAAAGAAAACCCGTGTTTATGACAGAAAGCAAAAATCTTTACAACAAAAACATGAAGAAAATCAAAAATGTGAAAGTTTTGAAAGGAATGGCGGTGAATGATGAGGAGAGGAAACCGGCAAAGAGACCGGTCGTACAAGTTTCTGAAACAAAAAGGGATCAAATCTGCTAAAAATATCTAAAATCATACCCGCATTAGTGGTGGTGAAATCGAGAGCTGGATGGGTGAATTGAATGGATTGAGAATGACAAGGAGTGAGGGGAAATGAGCGGACACGAGTACCCGTCAATAACTGAAATGGAGGAAGAGATTGCTTTAAAGAATTTCTCTTACCAAGCATTGTATTGAATGATGATTTTGTTTTGCGAGAAGGAACACTTGATTTCCCTCCATCCATGTGGCCAAACAAGTGATCTTTTCTGAAATGAAATTTGTAATTTAAAAGAGTACAAGACCAGGGTTGGCAAAAAAGGCCAAAAACCAAGGTCAAGTTAAAGGCAATGGCTTTCAGGGTACTAAGATAGGGGGTACTTTGAAGCCCCGAAACTCGGGTTAAAGTGCCTTTTTCCAAGCTCTAGTTTTGTTTTTTGAAATCTACGCATAAAACTACCCCAGAGAAAGTGGTTTTGAGGAAAAAAAAGTGCCCCCTTAGTACCGCTTTCAGTTAGCCTTGATCTGGAGCCATCTTCGGCTTTTAATGGAATGTTTGGATATATGGAATAGTTTTTCTTGATGGGTTTCTTGTTCCCGACAAGCTTGAATCAAAATTACGGTAGTTTCTGAAGATGAACACGTTTTAGAAAACACGTATGAGAAAAACTGAGCAGAGAAATACCTTCATTCATTCAATTTCACCAACCACTTTCTTGTTGACATGTCTTTCGCAGATGAAAGTGTTGTCGATTCGTGCAACCTGATTCGAAAACGGGAAATGAACAAGATGGAATAAAATGAAGACCACGAGATGGACAATTTGTCTGAATGACGTGCTCTTTCTTCCTGTTTTTCTCTCGCTGCCTACCTGTGCTTTGTGGTGTACAATTGTCTCTCTTTGTATCACAATCATTTCTTCTCCGCACGATTCAAACTCATTCGGTGAAACGATTCCGAATTCGATTTGAATCACCGTTGAAAGGATTTCAGTCATCTGCACAAATCAATGTGAGATTTGATTTACCATTTTTCCAAATTACTTTAACACATTGATACCCGACAGTGCATCCATCAGTGACATGAACACGAAAGAAACGAATGATTTGATTGATCGGCTCATTGTCATTTCCCAACATTTCCATTGATCGAGAGCTTTGTGCTGTTTCGGTGAGACACAATCTTTGTGAATGTCTTTTCGATGAATGAGATGATGTCCATTCACCTGCAAAAGAAAAAAGCTTTTCAGAATGAGCATTTGTTTTCTCAAGCAAACCTCCTCTAAATTGATGTTTATGTGTTGTACTTGCTGCAATCCAATCCATTTTATCAAATTGTTCCGGGAAATCACAATTCGAGACAAGTTCCGTATCTGAATTTCTTAAAAATATCATTTATTAGCGTTTTTTTTACCAATTCGATATGAGATAAGTGTTGATGCGGCACTTAGATGAGTCAATTCGTGACAGCTCGAATCAGCCGAGATTCCCAAACGACCTTTTGAGTTGTCACCGTCAAGAATCTAAAGATTAAATCAATAAAATAGATTCTAACCAACGTTATCGTCTATCAATCACTTACAATGCATCGATGAGAAGCTTTCTTTTTGGCTGATTGTATGAGACGAGAGGCCAGGAATTTCCATCCCAAACTTTCCCACCAACCGATACATTCGATCTCAATTCCTTAAAAAATGTAAGCTGTTGTAAGCTGTTGTAAGCTATAAGAAAATAAAGACCTATTTCATTCTTAGTCTTTTTTGAAATTCTCAATCATTTGAAAGCTACTAGAAAGAAATCCCCAAATGTGATTACATCCTTTTTTACGATTACATTCCCTTCAAACAACCAAAAGACTTCTTTTCAAAAAGATGTCGCCGATTTTGTGAAAGGTTGGCTTTGGATAATTGATGCTGAAATAAGTATTGGATAATGTAAAAGGATTTGTAAAGCAATAAATAAATAAACTGAAATGAGTATCCTTTAAGAAAACGATCGTAATCTTTTAAATAAAGACCTATTTCATTCTTAGTTTTTTTTGAAATCCTCAATCATTTGAAAGCTACTAGAAAGAAATCCCCAAATGTGATTACATCCTTTTTTACGATTACATTCCCTCCAAACAACCAAAAGACTTCTTTTCAAAAGAAATGACGTCAATCTTTAGCTTTTATTTCTTAAAATAGCACCATAGTATTAAATATTTGATTTGAATATCATTCAGAAGTCAATTAAAATTTCCTCTTCTCACCTGCCGCTTCCGTATTTGGCAGTTCAGGACAAGCCTCGTATTGGATTTTCAATCGTTTCTCGTTCACACATTTTTGAATATCTAAAAGAAATATTGTAAAACTAGATAATTAACAGAGAGTTTCAAATAAATTCTTTTTTAAAAAAAGCAATAATTTTTACTGGATGTCCTCGATGCACAAATCCCTTGTGCATTCTGATATGTGAAATTGAGTGGAGTTGAAAGGGGACATTTCTCCGCTTTCCCGTCAACTAAAATTTTTGAGATTCGAGTTGAAAAGGAAATCAGAAGTGGAATTCTTGTGCCTTTTCCCGTCAAATGAATGTTTCCCCCATTGGAACTTGACCTCTAAACAAGGTCTCCATCGGCGCATCTCCACTCAATTTTTCTCGGCATTTCTCCAGTGACATTTCTCGATCCGAAATGCATTTCGCTGAAATTTTTGCAAAGTTTTTTTTGTTGATTTAAAAATTGGATTTATTTCCTTTAACCTATAGTGAAATTTAGAGTCTAAATGAATGAATGAATGAATGAAGTTAATCTTTTTCTTTATAATGTTTATTTTTCCTTTTTTATTCTTTATTTTTCACAAATTCTCGTGTCTTTTCTCTGTGGAGTAAAATAGAATAAAACTGAAATTGTGGCCCGGATTTTTGTGTGGAGAATTTTTTGTTGAAAGAAAATTGAGAAAAAAATGGGGAAAGAAAGGAAATTGGAGCCGTAGAGCTCAGCTCTTTTTTTGTTGGTCCAAAGTTGGATAACGACACTAAAACGGCCGGAAAATAAAGGGATCTTTTTGGGAGAAAGCTTAAAAGAAGAAAAAAAAGACTTTGTTCTTTTTTTAAAGAGAAATAAAGAAAGATTTTTTTGTTGGAGATTTGATGGAGAAGAGAGTTCCAGGAGGAGTTTCAGATGAAAGATTTCAAGGATTAGCTCAAAATCGAGAGATTTTTCGTGATAAACTAGAAAATGTAAAAATTTCATGGAATTAGCATGATTTGATGATGTTTTTCTCCGAATTTTTACTTGTTTTATATTGTAGAACATTCTCGTGGACAAGTGATGGGAAAACGCATCGAAAACATGTGAGACGAGAGCTGAAAAATGGGCTGAAAATTACACGAAAATTTGGTAAAATTTGCATTTAAATGTTTGTTTAATTGAATACCCAAAAGCGACTTACATATTACTTTTGAATAAGAAAAAGTGATCATCGTTTTTTTGAACACATTCTCCAAAATGGGACCAGTGATTATCGGAGATCAAAATCTAAAATAAATCATTTGTGTTTTCTTATTAAAATAAAGTATTCTATTAGAATAAGTAGCTTACAATCTATTCATAAATTCTTGCAAAATTTGAGAATTGCTTTGAGAATTGCTTTGAGAATTGCTTTGAGAATTGCTTTGTGAATTGCTAACCTGTCTTTCTCCGTGCCACCAATGACTTGTCCACGGGATCGAGCAAAGACCTAAATAAGACTTTTAAAATATATTTCAAGCAAAACATTATCCAATCTTTTTCCTTTTCCTCTTTTTTTACCCCTCTCATTCCCCCATTTTTGTTCTCCTTTCATTCACCAAAATGAGCCCCATAAAAAGAGCATGAATAAATTATTAAGCCCAGAAGAAAAAAGCAAAAATACTGAAGAGATATACAATTGGATATTTAGTTTAATCTTTTCTTTCAAAGTATTTAATTATAGTTTTGGTGATTGAGTTATTTGACTAGATATTTTCTTTTTGTTATCTTTTCTCTCTCATTTTTCTCTCAAGGACATTTCCGGCCAAAAATGGAACTCTTTTTACGATCAGAATTGTGCTTATTGATTGAAAAGTCGAGATGTGATAGAGGAAATTTTAAAAATTAAAAGAAAAATATAAAGAATTGATTTCTGTCATCGGTAAAAATGAGAATGAACTCACCATCGCCGATTTGCAATAAAGAATTGAAGACAAAAAATGAAAGGATTGTTGGAGTGAAGGGGTTAATATTCAGTGATCTGTGATAGAAATAAAGCATGGTGAGCCATTGCATGCAAAGAGAATAAAAAAGGGACGAGAATTGACAGAGGAGAGGAGGACCAACTGAGAATGGCAATGGAGGATGGGAGAGGATAAGGAGAAGGGGAAGGGGAGAGGAGAGAAGGCGAATCTCAAAGGGATCCCAACCAAAAAAGGATGGGAAAAGGAGAAAAGCCAAGAATGGGACGGGGAAGGGGAGGGGAGGGGTGATAGGGATGGGAGAAAGGGAGCACATCCATTGTGCCCCCATCCCTCTCACCTCCCTGAGGAATCCACGGGCATACCCATCCAATTGCCTTTTTTCTGTAGTGACGAAATGTTTCCTGTACATTCAAGAAACCAGGAAAAGTTATGACAATGTTTAAATCGAACTTGCGGTTGTTGAAAGGCTAGCTAAACGAAAGGTTGAGTATTCTTGATAACACTTTTTGTTTCATCAAAGAGTAAAGGGGTTTTTATAAATTTTTGATGTGATAATTAGACACGCGTTGTCTAGCTTTGGGCAAAGTTTTATCCTTATCTAATGGCTGGGCTTCAAGCAGGAAGCTTTTCTTTGCAAACAGTTGATTTCGACTCTTTGATCTTCTGTAAACCTGATTCTCCTGCTATCCCGAAAAATTTGCAGCCAAAAGTTGGCAATGTGAAGTAGAGACTTTGAAGAAAATAATTTGAATAAAAACATAAACAAAACAAAGTTTCATCTCGATCTAATGGCTGGGCTCCAAGCGGGAAGCTTTTCTTTGAAACCAGTCGATTCTGATCTAGGCCACATCGCTCAACAAGAGTTTTTGAGATTTCTCAAAGACTGAACTGTGTGTTTTTCTGAAACTTTTGAAAAATTGTTAGTATTCAATTGTCTATTAGGCAGCAAGTTTTTATCCTGTTTTGATGAATGAAAGTTGAGCTATGAACAAAAGAGCGAAAAAATTGACTCGCAAAAAAAAAGACTCTCTAGAAAATTTTTTATAGAAAAAAATCCAATCCAGAAACTTTTTTACCAGTACACTTTACCAACACCTAAATAAGATATTCGGCGTAAAATCGCCAACATTATCACACGACCTTTAGATATTTCAAAATTCACTTTTTTCCAGTTTCGAACAGCTTTTTCATAATTTGAAATGCTATCAAAGTTGCTCGAAAAGCTACTTGATTATTGAAATTATCTTCTTCAAAGTATCTACTTCAAATTGCCAACTTTTGGCTGAAAATGTTTAGGAGCAGGAGAAAAATCAGGTTTACAGAAGATCAAAGAGTCGAAATCAACTGTTTGCAAAGAAAAGCTTCCTGCTTGAAGCCCAGCCATTAGATAAGGATAAAACTTTGCCCAAAGCTAGGCAATGCGTGTCTGCTTATCATAGTAAAAATTTATAAAAATCTCTTTGCTCTTTGACGAAACAAAAACTAAAAGTGTTATCAAGGATTGGTACTCAACCTAATATAAGATTTGGCAGATGACTCTGAGAAAAAAGTCCGAGAAAAGCAGACATTGGTTTTGGATAAGATACCAAGCCAAAAATGAAAGCCCTTTGATAGGAAGCTAACAGAGAAAGAGTTTTCTTTGACTCAACTTTTGATAGGTTTGCAAAAATTTGGCAAACCAATTTCCATTTCAGAACACGTGTTTTATGTACAGTATTTGTCTACTTCTTTTCTCTTTTGTACTCTATAATTGAAGCGTTCGCCTCTTTCTCCTCTTTCCTTCACCTTTCTTCTCTTTCTTTCCCCTCCATGTCTATAGGATTGTCTCGTCCATCTCCCCCATCCACTTCCGCCTTTTTTTTCTCTTCTGATCTCAATTTGAAACATTTAAATTGAATACATTTTCATCTACTGAAATTTATTCATTCTCAGAAATAATCATAAAATGGTGGTCAACAAAAATTTCTTCTATTATTTCGCTTTTGGGAGTAATCTTTTGCAGGAAAGAATTCGAATTCAGGTTTGTGAGTGAATTTTGATAAAAATATGTTATTCTTCAGAATAAAGGCGCAATTTTTCACAATATCGGTTTATTGAATGGATTTCGATTGACTTTTGTCGAATATGGGGAGAGGTGGAGAGGTGGAGTGGCATCGATCATTGAAGCACCCGATGGACATGTCAGTTCAGAGAAGGGAAAGATCATGGGTCAATGCATATGAAATGTTTAAAATTTTTCCAGATTTCCCCAACCAACTTTCAAAAAGTTCTTTTATGATTTGTTGCTAGTGAGAAGTTATGTAATAATCAGCTTTTTGACTAAAGATTTCAACTGTGGAAGAAACTATTCCAAGCAATCATCATTTTCATGGCCGCTTTCAATAAAAAGCTAATTCATTAGGAAATCCCAGGCTTTATCGTTTCAAATTATTTTTAAAACTCAAAAAACATATTGAATTGAAAGATCTGTAATCAAAAACCATAAAAATTTACTGAAAAATCTTTGAATAGAATCATGTTGATTAAAAAATATCGAGCTAATAGAACTTTGGCTTAAAGGAAGATAAAAGTTGAGTTGACTCGAATGATCGAAAAGTTTCTCTATCATTTTATGTCAAAAAAAAAGTTCATGTTTTAACTTTTCATTCTAAGCAAACAGAAATCACATAGCTGCTCTGGTGGAGAAAGCTTTATATGGATTGGCCCAATAGGTATTCGGTTGTAAACTAAGAATTGACTCTTTCTTAAATTGATTTGATTGAGGAGATTTGAGGATTTGATTGAAAAGTGATAATGAGTTTAAATTTTGATAAGTACAAGGGTATACAAAAATGATAAGGAATGAATCAATCTAAATAATCTTTCTAAATAATCAGGTTGATTTTGACACATTAGCTATTAGGTTGTAAACTAAGAATTGACCCTTTCTTAAATTGCCAATATCTCAGCGTAGAATCAATATATTTGAATGCGATTTTAAACGGATTATTCTCCAAATCTAACAAGCTTAATGCCAAAATTATAAAGTTACTCGGCGATTAGCGACAAAGTTATAACAAAAAAACACGGTGCTACAACGACACCAAAATTTGGGGGGGGTGGCGTATGGTTTTGCACCGGGTGAATTTTCGTTTTTTGGCTGTTACATTTTCCCTATTCATGCTATGTCGAAGATTTTTGGGGTTTAAGGGTTATTTTTGGTCCTGAATCTAACTACGTTTTCAGTTTTTCTGTTACTGGCACGGAAGCCGCAGAAAATTGAAATTTAGGGGGTGGCGTATGGTTTTGCTCCGCACTGTAGTACTCCTTTTTGGCCTTTTTGTCCACACAAAATAGGTTAACTCAAAAATATTTAGCTAGAAATTTAGGTCAATTTTTTTAATGAATAAATGTTTCCAGAGCTGTCGTGTAATTCAATTGGTAAAAATTTAGGCAGAAGAACGTTGTAGTTTTGGTTAAATATCAAATTATATCAATATCAAAATAGTAATATCAAATTTTCAGCGATTTCAAGGGAACAGCTAGATAAAGTTTAGCCCGATTCAAAAATAAAATAAACTTTGCTAAGAGTTTTGAAACTTTTTTTCAGAAAGTATCTACAATTATTCTAGTTTTAAAGGTAGTAGAACAAAATTTGTTGTTTTGTTGTTTGTTTTGTTTTCTCATGTGTTTGTATTTTTGAATTTAGCACTGAAGGTAAAAAAAATTACTCTCACGTAGTCTTTTTTCTATAATTTTGTCGCTAATCGCCGAATAACTTTATAATTTTGACATTAAGCTTGTTAGGTTTTTGAGAATAATCCGTTGAAAATCTCATTCAAATATATTGATTCTACGCTGAGATATTAGCAATTTAAGAATAGGTCAAGATTTCGTTTACAATCTAATAGCTAATGTGTCGAAATCAACCTAAAAAGATTGTTCAGGTTGTTTCATTCCTCACCACTTTTGTATACCCTTGTACTTATCAAAATTTAACTCATTCCCACTTTTCAATCAAATCCTCTCCTTTAATGGTCGATTTTTCAGCTGACTTGCTGGTTTTTGTAAAATCTAGAACAATCGTGTAAGCTTTAGCTAAAAAAATTCGTGTAAGCTAAAAGAAATTTGTGCAATTTTTGAAGTTTTTCTACTTTTTATCCATTTTAATAGAAAAATCCTTTAGGCTTTCGGGCAAAATTGAGAAAAGGAAATTTGATGGGTGGTCTAAAAGGTTGTGGGTGGTCCCGGGCTTTGTGAATCCACTTTCTCTTTTCCATCTCATTCCCCGCCTCCCATTCTCCCTTCACAAAACACAGTCAAATCATAGTTTCATTCGGGTGATTTTCTAAGCACAAATTTATATATCCATATTTCAAAACTAATCCCAATCAACAAAACCACTCACACAAAAACTTTAGCTCTTGATTCTATCAACTTTGTATGTCAATATCTGCAATGAATTGAATTTTATCCAACCTTTGATAGATACTTTCAGCATTTGTACTCACCTTGAAAGTCTTTTTCCCTTTCAAGTTCATTTTGATTGCATCACTCGTTGTTATTAGCTTAAGATTACAACTTTTAATTCTTATCAAACAGAAATTGGATAGCTGCTCTGGTGGAGAGATTTACATGCATTTCATATGCATTGATCGAATAAATACAATTTCAACTGAATATTTTACATTCTTCATGAATTCACTCTTATTTACAGGTATGGGGTTGTGTGTGGAAAGTTCCGTTTGAATTCTCGGATGAATTGGATCGACAAGAGGCCGGATATCATCGATTAGAGGGTACATTAGTGAAGGAATTCATTAAATTATGAGATTAAACGCTTATATCCGAGATCTATATCAGTAAAATCTCCTTTTTTTCCAGTCGCGATCGAATCAAACGGAGAAACGATCATTTGTCGAACATATCAATACAACGGAAATCATCATAAATTTCATGTATGTTTAGACTGCTTGAAATGCAATAAGTTAACTTCTTTACTTTTCATTGATTTCATTTCGATTACAGGCTCCATCTCCTCATTACAAAATGGTGATCATTACGGGTGCGCGTGAGCATGAATTGCCGGAGGATTATTTGAAGAAATTGGAAGCAATTCCCGATAATGGGTAAGGGTTAATGGATTGCAATAGATTATGAAATAAGATAGAAATGAGTACAGTAATCTGTCTGGTAGGAGCTGTTCATTTTTCGGTGTGATTTTCAATAAGTGTACAACGGAAAAACGAGATTTGACCACTTTAACGGCAACTTTTTCAGAATTTCTTGCTACACAAAAGTTCGAAGCTCTTTTGGTTAAAAACCTCTGAAAAAGTAGTCGTTGAAGCGGCTAAATCTCGTTTTTCCGTTGTACACCTATTGACAGTCACACTGAAAAATGAATAGGTCTACTGTCTAAAGATATAAGGGTAGGATAAGTTTGTTTTTATAGGATAGGGAAGAGATTATTCGAGGAATATGAAGCTGAACTTTGATATCACCATCTTTTTACATTTTTTCAATTCTCTCATTTGTTATATGTAAAGTATCGAAATTGACTATTTTCCATGATTTTCTTTATTTCTTTTGTTCAGTTTTATCGGTCGAGTCAATGTTGAAGTGGAGGCGATCAAACATATGCAAATTGATCTAATTACGGAAGAAAATATGTAAATTTGTGTTAATAGCGAGGAAATTTCGTTTGTACACCTTCTCCTCCTTTAGTCGAGATTTCTGTGATGATTGTACACGTGTTCTCCTTTGTGATTTCATTTTCTCTAATCTAGATGCAATATTTTTGTGATTAGGTGACAATTTATGAATCGTATAGCTCTTCCAATAAAGAAAAGTACTAGAAATTTAAATAAAAAATGATTTCTTGAATAAGAACAGAAAAACGAGAAAAACGAGTCATCACACAAATTGTACCTCAAAAATGGCAACAACAGCCCCTCCCCCATCACCCACAATCAATCGAATAAAATAAAATGTGTAAACATTGTATTAATACTTTTATTTTTATCTCTTATCTTCTTTGGGATGCAACTTTTTGATGGGAAAAACAAAGATGGTTGCTATGAGGACGAATCGGTTAAAAAGAGGAAAAGAAAAGGGAGGAACGAGAGGAAATCCCTCGAATTCTCGTCGAAATTCATAGACAGAAATATTCTTTTCAGAAATGGATTCATTACTGAAAAGAAATCATTTACTCAAAAATACTATAATAATTTATTATCTTGTGAACTTGATTTGACCACACAATCCAAAGAAAATCGAGAGACGCTCGAGTCAGATCATAGCATTGTTTCCTCGGTTTTACTGCTGTTTAGGTAATGCAATGGTTTAACGTGATGCAGGACTTCGTATGCAGGAGAAACACAGCCAAATTTGGGGCACAAATTGATCCCAAAAATTTGCATAGTGTCAGAGCAAAAGGCAATGCCGTTTCATCTACGGACTCGAAAAGGGACACACGCTATTCCAGAGCCCCATGCCAGATGGAAAGCGATTACGAGCGCGCACAGAGAACACGTCGCCAGTCATTTTCATTGGGATCTCCTTCTTTTCCTTTTGACTTTTCTTTTGGTACAAGAGAAGATATTCAACTGTAAATTTGTACCCGAGGGTTTTCGGGGTCGGGGAATCGATTGGAGATCTTCATTTTATTGAATCTTCTCTGGATTTTCTGCTCCAATCAAACTCTATTTCATATCATCTTCCAAAAACCCCAGATAACAGGCAAGAGCTCAAATTCCTAAATTAAAAAAAACACATAATATATCCTCTTTATATAATCGCAAAATTCAATTTGTATAATTCAAATCGCAAAAGATTCTTCATTGACAATATTAGCTTTATGCCAAGATATTCATCGAAGTTCATCGATCGTTCATCCAAAAATTTAAAGGCACTAATCCTTTCACAAACAAATCTAGCCTAAAAAAAAAATTCTTAAAAAAAATTCTGAAAAAAATCGTTTCTCTTTTCAATTCACTTCTCATTTTTACCCTTTTCAGCCTTTGATTTCTTTCGACAAATATTCGTTTCATTTTCTTTTTTTTCCAATTTCTTTCATTCAACGAATACTGTAATCAAAAAAGGACCTTTTTTTATCGAATTCTCCAAAAATTTCTCTCAAACATTCGTGAACACTTTTTCAGTTTTTCAGTTTTTCAAGAATTTCCTTCTTGAAGGCATCTTCGTCAATTGATCTTTATTTTCATTCAAATTTAGATGTTTCGTTGAATGTCGTTGAATAGTTCTTAAATAAAAATGTCAACAAAACACGAATCGACAATTGATGGATTGGATGAAAATGAAGGGAATCCCATCTATCAACCCGGAATTTTCGAGAAAACCATCAGCATTTTGTTGTGCAGGTTAGCAAAGAAAATATATTAAGATAGAGAAATCATTTTGATAATTATTATATTATAATATTTGAGTTTTAAAAAAAAGCTTTTCAGAAGCGATTTGGCCAAACAGAGATTGGATATCCGACCAGTGACATTGAATGAATTGGTGTGGACTCTCAGGAGATTTGTCTTTTCTAAAAAGTGTCCATAAAATACCGTAATCTTATCGGTATTTAATAGCAAAAACTAGAGAAAAAAATTATCCTCTAGTTTTTGTTTAATTTATGTGCTTTTTGAGGTTCCCGAGTGAACCTAAAAGACACCAAAAGTGGATAGATTTGACGAGACTTGGAGTGAGACTCGGTAGGCGAGAAAATTGGCCATCTTTTAGAGAACTCATTTTGGAGAACATACTTTAATTACAACTCCTAAGGGCAAATGAAGTTTTCATTTCCTTACGTGACAATTGTTTTTTTTTTCCTTGTAATGATCACAAGTTACACTCCGATCCCTCCATTTACTCTATATATTTACTCAATCATTTCAACCCTCGAAAAAAAACACAAAATGTAACTCGATTAGGGATTGTTTATTTGCTTTTTTCTTTTTCTAAATATTGAGGCATTTTTCAATTGTAGAAATGGGTAATTGATCATTTTGTACAATGTTTTTAAACATAAAAGTTTTGTCAACTATATTAGAAGTCCTAATGTGACGATGGAATTTGACAGACAGATTGAAGAGATTGAGAAATGAAGAAAAATGAATTTTAGTTTCGATACACGAACCGAAAAGATCATTTCTTGTTGTTGATCGGATTGATTTGTGCTATTGTTAATGGTGAGTTTTGAAAGAAACAAAAAAAACCATGCTTAAATTTGGCAATAATGCATTTAAATCTTATAAATTGAATTCATTCATCTATGATGAATGAATTCAAAAGAAAAGATGACAGGCGCCTCGCAACCAATCCTTGCTTTATTCACCGGTCGAATCACAAATGTCTTCCTCATTTCCCCATCGAATTCCACCGAATTTCTCGGTGATGCCTACGAGAATGTCTATGTGATGATCGGCTTGGGAATTCTCGGGATATTCTCCAATTTTGGACAAGTACTTGTCACTTTCTTTTTGCCAATCTTTTTGCCAATCTTTTTAGTATATGAGTTTTGCATTGGTTTGCACGAGGGTTATCTCGACGATACGAATTGAATATATCAATTCGGTGTTAAGACAAAATGCGGCCTGGCTTGATGCCAATCATTCGGGAACGTTGAGCACAAAATTGTCTGAGTGAGTTGTTGTTAAGTTTTTGATTAGGTTATGATTAGGTTTTTTGCATAGAAATTGAATTTGCATAGAATTTGCATAGAAAACAGCTTTTCATAACTTTAAATAAAATTATGAAAAGCTGTTTTCTATGCAAATCAATTGATTTTCAGCGATCTCGAGCGAATTCGTGAGGGAATCGGTGACAAATTGGGACTTTTATTGAGAGGAGCCGGTAAATATCAAAAAAAAACATCGAGCTTTAAAATCCCTTAGCCATGTTTTTGACGGGATTGATCATCGCTTTTGTGTACGAATGGAGATTGGCGCTTGTTGTGACTGGAGTGGCGCCAGCTATGTGCATTTGCACAGCATTCATGGCTAGAGTTCGTTATACAGGGACTTTTGAGTTTAAAGGTTGTTTTGCGCTTTCAAAATCGGTTTATGAAAAAAAAAAGTCATTAAGAAAGCACTTAATTACAGATTACATAGTTGAGGCAAACATGATATGCTCACTTACTTTTACTGTTTACGCAATTTGTTATGAGAAGAGCTGATTCATTGAAACTCGTTTACCAAGTTACACCTGAAGGGGTCAGACCTAATTATTCCTATTTAATAATAAGAAAATCTTCACTATCTTCACCAGCTTTCATATTTATGGAACATTAAAAATGTTGGAATCATATTTCAGTTCTGGTTCTTTCAAGAAAACAGCATAAGTTTGTGAAAAACTCGATGTACCACAGTGAGCGCTTTCCACAAGAGTTTCTAGATAAACATCAACGCAAAAGGAAATAATTTTGAAAAAAACAGTGACTTAAACTTGTTAAAGTATATGTGTTGAATATGTTTGTTTCTTTTTTAACATTAGATTTGTACAAAACGAACTTTAAATCTAGTAATCTAGTAATCTATTGGTCTCTATAAATACTGACTACTCTGTACTGTTAGCTTTAATCATTACATTGAGAAAATTAGATAAAAAAAGAAATTTATCGTTAATTTATCATTATTGGGTAAAAGATATGTTTGTAGAAGATAAATGGAGCGACAATGAAAGAATTGGCGGGTGTGGGACAAGCGGGAGCAATAGCTGAAGAAACGATAATGGGAGTGAGAACGGTGCAAGCATGCAATGGACAACGAGATATGATTGAGAAGTGCGCTTTAGGGAGAACTTTTCATTCTTTTAATAAGAAAAAAGAATATTGTATTTTAATACAGGATTTTAGTCGAATATTTTAGATATGAGAAATGTCTTCTTCGTGGCGAATCTCATGCAATTCGGAAGGGGATTTTTGGCGGCTTTTTCTCGGGTCTTTTCTTTTTTATTCTTTTCTCGTTTATGGCTGCTGGATTTGTGTAAGAATAAGATTTAGAATACAATTTTTCAAGCCTTTTATTTAGCTATGGTGGATATCTTTTAAAGATCGGAATCATTCCGAATCCTGGTGTTGTCTTCATTGTCACAATGTCCATGTTGATGGGTTTCTTTTTAACATATTTTGACTATCATTAATCATTTTTATTAATAATCTTTTACATATTAATCTCTTTCTACTTGTTTACTAAAATTAGCCTCTTAAATGCTTCTAGGTGCTTATTTTCTCGGAGTGATTTCTCCTCATTTGATGGTTCTGCTCAATGCCCGAGTTGCCGCCGCGAAAATCTACAATATAATTGATCGGGTAGTTGAGAAAAAGAAAGGAAAATCGAAATTTTTAAAAAATTTTTAAAAAAAACATTTCTAGATTCCACCAATCGATCCGGCTTCGAGAGATGGACGAAGATTCGAGAAAATGACTGGGAGAGTCGTTTTTGAAGGAGTTTCGTTCAGGTTAGAAAATGGGGGTGGGACAAATGCGACCTTCTTTTTGCGCACCTGGACATTTGCGCACCTTTTTTTTTGCTGGAAAAGGCCTTAGGCAAGGCCGTAGAGCTTCGAAAATATTTCCATATAAGGGAATCGCATGCGTAGATTCCGAATTTCGACAAATCAGACCTCGCTGACACGTCAAATTTGGGCTAAAAGGCAAAAACTGCGGAAAAGCGTTAGGCTGCGTAGTTTTTGCCTTTTAGCCCAAATTTGACGTGTCAGCGAGGTCTGATTTGTCGAAATTCGGAATCTACGCATACGATTCCCTTATATGGAAATATTTTCGAAGCTCTACGGCCTTGCCTAAGGCCTTTTCCAGCAAAAAAAAGGTGCGCAAATGTCCAGGTGCGCAAAAAGAAGGTCGCATTTGTCCCACCCCCTAGAAAACTGTTATTAGATTAAATTTCGATATCTAAAAATCGTATCAAAACTAATAAACAATTTAAGATATCCAAATCGGCGTGAGAAAATGATTCTCAACGATTTCTCGATAACTGTCGAACCGGGAGAAACGGTGGCTCTTGTAGGGAAAAGGTGGATGAAAGGAGAGGAGAATAAAATGGAGAGCTTTTTAATTGCAGTGGATGCGGAAAGACGTCGATTTTCTCGTTGTTGACTCGTTTATATGATGTGGAAAATGGAAGAATTATCATTGATCATTCAGATATAAGAGATATCAATATACAACAATTGAGACAATCAATTGGAGTTGTGCAACAGGTTTTTTTAAGAAGGGGAACAATTGCAAAGGGTTTAAAAGGAAAACGTTTTCCTTAACGGTTATTCTATAAAAGTGCACATTTAGGAACCGATTCTTTTCAATGGAACCGTCGAAGAAAATGTGCGGATGGGTGATGTGGAATTGAGTGATCAACAAGTGAAACAAGTGTGCAAACAAGCGAATGCTCATCATTTTATCATGAAATTGCCACAAGTCTATAAAATAATCTCATTTTTTTAAAAAAACTTGAAAATTTCAGGGCTACAAAACGATTTTGGGTGCTGGTGGAATACAGCTTTCGGGCGGCCAAAAACAACGACTTTCCATTGCGAGAACGCTTGCGAAAAGTCCAAAAGTATTCAATTCCAATTAATAAGATTATTAGTGATTATTAATTATTGATTCTTTAAAAGTATAATAAATAGATTCTTCTTCTTGACGAGGCAACCTCGGCTCTCGACGCGAAAAGTGAGAGCAAAGTACAAGTGAGGGGAAAATTGTTTGAGAATACTCCAATAGAACACCTCGTACAGTCGCGTTGTCTAACTTCTTTTTAGAAAAACATATTTTTCTCAGCTCCTAGACTTTTCCCAACTACACTTTTGGTACCAAAAATACTAGATTTTAAGGGCTATCATTTGACACCCAAGCGCACACTGTAGCTTAAAGCAGTGCGGAGAAATGGACGTTTAAAGTTAGACTACGCGACTGTACGCCCGTTATGGGAATAGCGTTCTATTAGAGGATTGATGATAACTTTGAATTTCCTGGAAATCGAATATATAATCAAATATTTAGTGGTCAATAAATCGATTGAAAGGAATCACAACGATGATCATTGCACATCGATTATCGACTGTGAAAAGAGCCGGGAAAATATTGGTCATCGATGAGGGGAAAGTGGTGGAACAGGTTGACGAGATTGAGTGCAGACAAAGAGGTGAAGGATACTTTTTAGGGAAATCACGATGAATTGATGGAAATTCGGGGAATCTATCATAATCTCGTGAAAGCACAACAATTAAGAGAAGAAAATCATTGTTTCGAGCAAGATGAAGAAAATCGAGAAGAAGAAGAAGAAGAAAAAAACGATCGATTCTCGCTGGCTGAAGCTGATTTGCATAGGGAAAAGTGAGAATTGCAAAGATTATGTTATAAAATAGAAATGGGAACTACAAAATATCAATTTCAGCGGGAAACGTGCAACGTTGAAGAGCCAATCAACCGTTGAGAGCACAACATCCGGACGAGAAGCTTTTATACGGTATTTTCGATCGATTTCGTTTATCGAATCCGTTTATCGTTTATCGTTTATCGTTTATCGTTTATCGTTTATCGAATCCTTTAACATGAATTACAGGGTGGTCCAGAATTATGGCGACAACTTTTTAGGAGAACAATTTTTTCAAAAGACTTTCCATCACAAGTACCACGTATTATATTCGTATTCGAAAGCGGAAAATCTCAGCTAGATTGTGAAAACCTTTGTGATTGTTTTTTTTTTGTGAAAACACAGTTTTAAGTTATAAAAGGGGGTTTAGAATGCACCCAAGCCGTGGCCACCTCCTGTTTTTCTTGATTTTCCACGTGAGAAGTGCCTTGGAGGCTATTTTTCATGAAAACTTTTTCAAAGGTTTTTTTAATTTTAATGTAAGCATGCTTGTGCAGAGGCAGAAAGTGAAAAAAAAACAAATTTAGAGAGATAGAGAACCAAATTTAGAGCGATAGGGAATCAAATTTAGAGAGAAAGGGAAACAAATTTAGTCAGATAGGGAACCAAATTTAGAGAGATAGAGAACCAAATTTAGTCAGATAGGGAACCAATTTCTTACCAAAAAAGGCTACAGTCGGCAATAAAATCTCATTTTGGAAAAATGAAAAATTTGCGCGTTTTAGGGTGTCTGGAACTTGCGATAGAAGGACGTTTGTGCTGTTATTTGTGTTTCAAAATATTCGTATAGATTTATTATGATAAGAGAACTGTAGATATGCATGCTTCAGATTTTTCTCTAAATCTTTTTAACTAGAAAATCAAGAAAAACAGCAGGCTGCCGACTTGGGTGCATTCCAACGTCTTTTAGGATTTAGAACTGTGTTTTCACACAAAAAAAACAATTACAAAAGTAATCTAGCTGAGATTTTCCGCTTTTGAATACGAATATAATGCGTGGTACTTGTGATTGAAGTTTTTTTTTGGAAAAACTATTCTCCTAAAAAGTTGTCGCCATAATACTGGACCACGTAATTACCATAACCGAAACCATTTGCAGGGGCTCAAGTCTGACGGAATCTTTTGGATTAAGTCCACGAGAGAGTCTCCGATTGAGATTAGAGGAGATTGATCTTGATGAAAATGATAGACAAGTTTGTGAATGGCATTAGAAAAAGCTATCTATTTGGTTCCTGTTTCATTCGATCGAACCAAATCGAATGAAATAGAAACCAAATAGAAACCAGATAGAAACCAAATAGAAACCAAACAGAAACCGAATAGCTAAAGCTATCAAAATCTCAGTTGTTAAACGAAGAACGAAAAGCGAAAGACGGATTTTGGGCGATATTTCGAAGAATCAAAAACCTTCGCGCACAAATGTTTTTCGGATTGATTTGTGCATTGATTCGAGGAGGAGAATTACCGGCAATGACACTAGCCTTTGCCTATGTTTTTGAGGTATTTTTAGGGGATTTTGAGACAATCTTGATAACAAAATAATACTTTATGTATGGATAATTTCAATTTTCGCAAACATTTTCAGGGTTTTCAAATGGTTCCCTATTCAAACGGTGAAATGATGCATCGGCTTTTCCTCGGCGTCGCCATTTTTGTCTCCATCGGACTTGGATGTTTTCTCTTTCAAACTTTAGCTGTTTGTTTTTTAAAAAATCATTATTTCTATATATAGAAAGTTTAATGATAAAAAGAAAAACCGAGAAAATTTTAAAGAAAGTAGTTTACAGCAAGTTATCGAGTAAGTTTGAGTTATTGTAGGTAAAGGTGCGGAAGAAGAGTCCAGATAAATAGCCAACTATTAGAATGATTACGGTAGCTTGCTCAAAAAATAATTCCCCAATGATTTTCTCTTTTTCTAGAGTGTTTTCTTTTCATCAGTCTCCGAAAAGGCGTCTCGTCAATTTCGTGTCTCCGCTTTTGAGACCATTCTTGCACAGGTATCACTTTTCTTTTACCAATATTGCATTACATATTTTTGTTTACTCATTCTTTTAACTGAATCTTTTAATTTCCTAAGATTGAATATGATTTTGAGGATGGTCTCTATTTTGATTGCGCTCAACATGCTCCAGGCCGTCTCATTTCAAGATTGGCCGCTGATTCGCCCAATATTAAAGCGGTACAATATTATTTTTAACTAAAAAAGATCATATTTCAAAGTAAAAGAAATATTTTTTTCAAATAAAACACAATGAATTGCAGGTTCTCGATGGTCGAATGATGCAAGTGATCGTGGGAATTTGCGGGATTTTCGGGTGTTTTGCCGTTGGATTTGTCTATTCATGGGAAGTGACAGTCATTGGAGCTGGTAGATTATTATAAAATTTTGAAATTATATGAAAATATAATCTTTAATATAATTTGCTTTAAAGGAATGATCATATTGCTTTGGTTGTTCATGATTTTTATGGGAATTTTTGTGATGCGACTGAATGTGAAATTGGTGAAAAACGATGAATCGGCCAAGGTTTGAGAGGAGGAATTTTGAACCCCTTCATTCGCATTCGCGAAAAAAAAAGAAAAAGAAGAAAATTTAGTTATCAATTGAAATGATCGAAAATGTGAAAACGATTCAATTACTCACCAAAGAAGATTATTTTGTGCAAAAATATGTAAATGCAGTCAATGAGCAACATAGAAATGAGATAATGAAATGTGAGTTTCGAGAAGAATTCATTGCTATTGGGTTGGTGAATTGAAAACTGCCGGCTATTGTCATATGTGACAGTTTGAGTACTTTCTTCAAAAGAAACCCATTTTGGTGTCAATGGAAAAGTTGTGGAGAATCAAAAATTAAAGCGTATATCCAAATTTTCAGAACGATTCAAAAACTGGTTTTCAAGAAATGCCAAATTTACGAATTTTCACAAAACTTGCATTTTAAGCGAAACTATTGAGTGTATCTTTTTGGAAATTTGGCTATAAGCCTAATTTTTGATTCTCTACAACTTTTCTATCGACACCAAAATGGATTTCTTTTGAAGAAAGTGCTCAAACTGGGACATCTTCAGTCCTCGATTTTTGAGTCTCACACTTGTCTCACACACAAACCAAAATCCTACTAAGAAAGAGGAATCCGCAAATTGCCTGTAAAATGGGCAGAAGTCGTCAATAATAATGGAAATTATTTGGAATCAATTTATGGTTTTATGTTCAATAAATTTTAGTTCAAAGTCCCGCAGTTTTCAATTCACCAATCCAATAGATTAATATCTGATAGTGAGCTTTGGGCATACTGGATCTAGAGCACTAAAAAGAATCTATGAAAAGCTGTCATTAGTCAAGAAAAAAGTATTAAAATCTAATGCAATTCGTAATTCGATCCATTTAGGTTGGTTGGAGGGGATTTCATTCACCGTTTCCCAAAGTAACACCTATTTTTTGACGGCTGTTTGTTATGCGGTCGGTATTCGAGTGATCGTCATCGGATGGAGATCGGCTTCCGATGTTTTTAGGTAAAAATTGAAATCAAATTTTATTTGATCTGATATTATCTAAAATCTAAAAGCATTGACTTGCCCAAGATCTCTCCTCAATTTTGAGTGCAATCATGGCGATGTCTTCGGGTGTCCTCGGTGCCATGAACTCTTATCCATATTTTCCCGAATTTGTGAAAGCAAGAACAGCGGTTTGTTTAGCTATAGAATTTTGAATATATTTTTAAAAATAGGCACAAATGCTATTTTCGATCATCGATCAAAAACCGAGCACTGGGAGTGCAAAAACGGGAGAGATATTCGTAAGTTGGAAAGCGTTTTCTTAAGAAGGATTACCGTACTTTTAGCACAATTATTACTTTTTAGGAAACCGAGGGATCAATCCTCTTTGAGAATGTCTATTTTGGATATTCGGGAAAAGGGAGTATCGTTGAATCGTTGCATTTCAACATACGACCCGGTGAGTGATTGGGAAATTTGGAAAAAAAACGACGGTGAAAAACATTTTAAAAACACTATAATTTTTACATATCCTAACATTTTTGTATCCCAAAGTCCAGGCGAACACGTGGCATTGGTTGGTCCATCAGGTTGTGGGAAATCGACATGTTTTCTTCTTTTGGAAAGATTTTATGATGTGAATGGAGGGAAAATTGTGAGTTTAGAGCTAGATTTAGGTATTCATTTCCTCCAAAATCAATATTTCTCAGCGAATCGATGGACGTGACATTCGAACGCTTCATTTGATGAATCTTCGCTCACAAATCGGACATGTTGGACAGGAGCCAGTTTTATTCAGGTAAAAAGATATCGAAATAGAGATAACTCGATAATAAAACTATCTCTAAATTTAATATCGATCGCTTTTTTTAGTGGAACGATTCGCGAAAATATTTGCCTTGGAGTGAAGGGGAAGAGCGTGACACAATTGATGGACGTGCTTGAAATGGCCAATATAAAGACGTTTTGCGAGCAATTGCCATTGGGAATCGAGACACAGGTTGGTTGCATTTTGAAAATATAGAAAAATTCATTTCGGCAGGTCGGTGAAAAGGGATCCCAGCTGTCGGGCGGTCAAAAACAACGAATCGCCATCGCTCGGGCGCTCATCAGAAAACCGAGAATTCTTCTATTTGATGAAGCGACATCGGCACTCGATTCACAATCAGAAAAAGTAATAACAAAAAATAATAATTACATTGATCAAATAACCTTATTCATCCCATGTTTCATTAGAAAAACTTAGCTATTCCTCAGTCCTATTGGAACTTGGCTATTCCTCAGTCTTCAGCTAGATTAGGCTAAATTTCAAGAGCTCGCAAATTATCCTAGTTCTTACACTATCGTAGCTGTTCGTCAATACTATCTGCTATATAACAGATTTTTTTGCAGGCAGTTCAAGAAGCTCTTGATAAAGCAAGCAAGGGTCGTACTTGTCTCACAATTGCCCATCGCCTCTCGACAATTCAGAATTGCGATCGAATTTTTTATGTGGCCAATGGAATGGTTTGTTGAAGACAAAGATTTTAGTGGATTTTTGCAATAAAAAAAACTTAAGCCTCAATTGGAAAAATGAAATTTTCAGATTAAAGAATCGGGAAAACACGATGAATTGATGGCAAAGAAAGGATATTATTATCGATTGGCAAAAGAACAAATCGATTTGTGAAATTCGTTTTCCTTTGAATAACTTTTTATTGGATATCGTTTTTGATCTCAAATATAAGCACATACCTTTTTTGTAACGGGTTTTCACGTTGAAAGTTCAAAGTAGTCAGAATAAAAGTGTATTTGCTTCTCAAGATAAATCAAAAATTCCAAAAATTCGACTCTGAAGAGCGGTCAGCCACCTCGGTAACTTTCCGTTTAATTTTGTCTACCCGTAAGGCCTTTTATCGGCATCAATAATTATAGATCAACTTGTATATGAGGTTTTAAAGTCTCAAACAAAAGTGATCTCTCTCTCTCTCTCTAGTTTATTCTTTTATAGTCTTTGTCTTTGAAAGAAATAGACAAAAATCATTTGTATTTTTAAGAAGTACAGAAGTAGAAGAACGTTAAAATTCTGATTTATTAAAATGACGACAACAAAAAAGTATGTGGTAACAGCAACAGATCAGACTCCTCGCTTTTTTCAATCGGTATCTCATTTTCACTATCATCAAAGCCAATCGGTCTGATGATTTTCCTTTGTCCTGACCTTACAATTGGTTCAAATTTCAACGTGTCGATGAAGAGATTATTCTGAAAATAGCTAACTTCATATCTAATACGAATATTTGCGCTAAACAAGCAAAAGAAAAGAAAATATTTGACTACTAACTTCTCGAACACCAATGAGATCTCTGTGAATCTCAGTAGCCATTGGCCGATGTCGCGAATCGAATTTTGTACATCTAATTAAGATTTATAAGAATTTTTCAAGCTTATTTTCAGAGAAACTTTTCTATAGCGTCACGGATCTCTTTCTGACATCTGGGCGGCTCCAATCTACCAAGTTGTCCCTTAATGATGTCGAGAATGAAGTGATCACGTTGAAAGCCGCCCACATTGCTGTACTCATCAAAAACAATTCTATAAATAATATTGTATATAGTTTTGGTCTTTAAACCTTCTCTCGACAATCTCCCAAAGAACGAGCCCTAGACTGTAAACGTCGTTACGATGGGAGTCCTGATAGGCTATCTGTAAGAGTTATTTCTGCTCAAATTTTGATGAAATTTTACTGTTATCTAGTGTTTTTTTTAAAACAATTGAATCGTTTACCTGATCTTCATCGGCTTCAATGGCTTTTGGAGGGCTCAGATAACGTTGAGTCCCACCCATACACGTGGCCGTGCATGTCTCTTCGATAAACTTTGCCAGCCCAAAGTCGCCCAGTTTCAATGAGAATTCTTTTGTCACAAAAATACTAATATCTTTTTTTTTAGCTGAAAGAGTAAGATATCATGGACAGAAAAATAAATTCAAATCAATATCGAATATCGGCTGGAAAATGACAAGAAAAGACCACATAACAGAAAGGAAATTTTTGCACAGTTTTTACAAATGTTTACCTAGAATTTGACTCACTTCTCTGGTTTTATGTCTCGATGCAGAATGTTCTGTTTCGAGAACATGTAATCAAGAGCATCGAAAAGCTGAATTCCCCAATCGATCACAGTGTTCATTGTGTAGATAATTGTTGGGTTTAGTGAAACTAAACTTTGAACTAATATCTTTTTGAAACTGATATCAAAGTTTCTTTCTAAACTCACGATCCCTCAGATTTCCCTTTTGACAATACTCCATGATCATCTCGATTTCTTTCGTCTCCTCGTTTGTCTCCATACAAATCAGTTTGACCACGTTTGGATGTGCGAGTTTTTTAAGAATTTCGAACTCATTTTGCAGCATGGCAATCGAATTTGGAGTCTTTGCCGACATACATTTGACGACAGCTGGTCTCAAATTGTGGAAATCTTAAAAATAAAAAAATAGAGCTTACGGATTGTATCCCACCAACTCGAAAATCATTCCATGTGCTCCGGTTCCGACTCTATTTCTCCTGTACGTTGGCTTGTTTTGTATCTGCTCGAAAGCTTTGTGAATAACTAACAATTTGTCTAGCAAGTTGATAAAACTTACCTGTTTGCTAGAAGACAAATTTACGTTCGATCAATTATTTTGTAAACTTTGTCTTCTCCGGTGTTTCCTTATTTTCTATTTTCCACGAATAGGCAAAAGTAGAAATTGAGAAAAGTATTAACAGAAAAACGAAAACCAGAAGTTCATCGACAAGGTCTCGCAAAAGTTCAGAAGGAAACCGAATCTTCACTGTTACATTTGTATTCGTTCCTACAGCTTGAATCCTAAGCCTAGTATTTGAAAGGACTAAAGTCATTAGCTTACCAACGGCAGAACTCAGAGTCTGCTTTGTCGGCAGCTTTCCAAAGAACAGCAATATTTTCCAGGATTTTATCGTCTTTTAGCCTTTCGATTATTCGATCCATTTTCACCCGAGCAATTTGAATTTGCGATAATTATAAATATTGTACTTACTCCATTCGGCTCTGGATCACATTTTGGACACGATAGTTTGAGTTCTCGATCGATAGAGTCAAAAGACAGAGTTTGATTGAGATCCAAATCACAAGTCACAGTATATTTGACATCTGAAGTGTGATTGCGCTTCTTTTATGTAACTTGTAAACCTGTATTCCATTTTGGAGCAACAAAAATGTGGACGAGCTGTAGTCGAAAGTACTTAAACAGTGAAGGCTTACCTTCACCTTCACCAAAATCGAATCCGTTTTCTCGTCCTTGTATTCGCAATGAAAGTTTCGATTGTTGAATTGACTCCATTGAAGTTGATTCTTAGTGGATGGAAAGTAGAAGCCAGATCTGCAATTTTGATATGTTTGATGTGAGATGTTGAAGTGAGTAACCTTGGATTATAGTCGTGCCAAATCGGCGAACACTTGACGAAATATGAAGGATGCGATTGCATGTGGCTAGTTGAGTCGTTGTAATTCCATCGATTGAGCTTCTGATTCCTGAATTATACAGTAACCGTAAGAAGATAAGGGGTAAATAACAAACAAGCACATCTCTGCCCACTTCACTCCATCCACGAACAGATAAAGCTTTTCACCTAGATTTTACCCGTAATTCCCAAATTTTTTTTCCCGTGGCTTACGGTTGACAGGTTTTATCGTTCGACACGGAATCCAATTGTCGTAACGGGACTTTTCTCTTCCGGTCTCAAAAAGGACATCGTCTTTTCTTTTCAGAAAAACATTTCGAGCTGGAAATTTACAAGCTTTGCGGAAAATTATTTTTTTTACCTTTAACATAGAGATATGTCGTGTTCGCTTTGCCGGTCGTCGGATCTCGGCATCCGTACGAACCAGTGTCTGTGGACGTGAGATTGTAGATGTTCAAAATGACACCCTGAATGAGTTTTGATTTAGAAAAATTGAAGGTTTAACCTCTATTTCTTCGCTCCTTTCCGAATCCATTCTTTTCAGGGCCTCGCCCGAGTCGTAGCCGACAAGGTGAGCGTTGGTGGCGGTTGGGTAAACCCATCTAAATTACAAAGATAGGGTTTATCAGACCTGTTCCTAAATCCTATTTTTGGCCAAACCAAACTAAGCCACACATTAAAAACTATTTTTTAAAAAGTCTATAATTTCTCTACAAAATGGCTTTTGAGAGAAAGCTCAACGCTCGCCTCCAATTGGTAAAAACGCATTTTCATATAAAATTTTCAATTGCTGTTTTAAAGAAAACGGATTGACGGATCGTTTTCAAATTTTTTTTAATTTATTTAATCAAATAAGCTCTATCTCTTTTACTTTAGCATAAAAAAGATTTTTATAGAAGAAAGTGTCCAAATTGGGACTTCGGAGCATTTCTACACCTAAGCCATCGTGATCAGAGCCACTTAAAAGCCACCAAAGAAGCATTGTAGTGCGCTGAAGGCAAAAACGTCATGGTCCTCAACTATTTGAACCTGTTTTCAATTGAAAAATCCTTCAAAAAGCCTTTTAAATTTACACCTTTTTTTTTAAGTAACAGTAAGTTCAAAGTGTTATTTTAAAAAGAATAAAAACTCTCGTAAAAATAAAAACGTAAACTAGTCTTCGAAAAAATGCGAAACTGTGTGTTGTCTTATGCCTTAAATGCAGTGTAAGACTTCTTAAAAAGGCTGGAAATTTTTGATCCTAATGAATTATTTACAAATGTGCGAGAACTTCTTGATCACCCAGTACATATGTTAGCGAGAAAGACTAATGATTTTACTTTTCTATTTAGCTAATACATGTATTACGTTGAATGCTACTTAAATAAGTCTAGATTTAAGTGAAAGTCTTTGAACCAACTCTCTGCTATAGGCAGGCCCCGGGCAGAGTAGACGAACACTCCCTCCAACTGTTCTTATCACATTTCTACAAAAGTTTTTCAGCTAAAAATTCTAATTACAAACTTTTCGGATGATTTTCTGTCCAATTCAATCAGCTCATCATCGAAATTTCCTAGGTTTTGCCCAAATAAAGCTTTTGAATAGAAGAAAATCATGAGGATGGACAACTTCATTCTAATGGAGAAGACTAGAAACGAATAAATAACGTCAGCAAATTGTGCGTAGTAAATAGAGCAAAAAGATTCTTTTGCTTTTGATGAGGGCAAGCCTTTTGAGAAAAGAAAACTTGAACTCTTTCGAGACAGCGAGCGCTTTCTCCTTGGCTCAAAACTTTGATGACGTTATTTGTAAGAAAGTGAAAACGGGAATTGGATAGACCATTTGGTTTTGATCTAACCGTAAAATTAAACAAAGAAGTTTATCATTAAATCAAACTTTTATTTTGACCGGGAACGATAAAGAATTTTCGGTAAAATGGACAATCAATCAAAAAAAGCGGTTAGTGATCTTTGATAAAGAGTGAATTGAATACATCATAATTTTCTGGCAAATCTTGTTTTTCATTTGTAGAAACAATCACTTACTTCTCTTTTCTTTTCATCAATTTCATCGTGACTTCTAACCTTTTTTTTTGCTTGCTTTGAAGTGCTTTAAAATCCAAACAGCTTTGATATCTTTTGCTACTGCAAATTCATAGAGTGACTGTGGCTGAGATGGGACAATATTGCAAAAAGGCCGAATAGCTCATTTTTTCGTTCTGAAAACAATTTACATGAAAAAATCTGAAAATAAGGGAATTTTTTAATGCAAAGGAGAGGAAAGTCGGCTTTTTGGTGAAGGGGAAAAGTGAGGCAAGGCGGGGCAGCGGACGGGACCACCCATGAAGATTAGATTGAAGAGAGAACAGATCATCAACGAAACTAAAAACCCCCATTATTCGAAATGCTCTTTAAAATGAACCTCTTCAAGCGGCGGCTCTTTCTTCGATAACTCTTGTTGCAGGGTGATGAAATTCAGAAAACCTCTCCATGTTTTACAACATCTTGGACTAAGTCGGCTTGTACTCTTGCAGAGCCTAAAAGGATTTATTTGAATCTATTGAATTTGGATCCCGTTTTTAGACATCTTATGTCATATATATAATAGAAGTTTTTTAGCTTAATTTTGTTTTTTTTTAAAAACAGTAGCACGTCTTTCTTCTTGTTACTGAAAACTTGATTAAGCTTTATCCAGGAAAACAAAGCCAACAAATTGAAATTATTGTGTCTTTTCAAAGTTGACTCGAAGAATTTGTTGTTGTTGTTGTTGTTTATCATCTTCTACGGGTTCCAGTTTCATATCGGCAATAAAGGAATTATTCTAAAGAAACAATAAACCTTTTGCAATCCGTTCTTTATCTCACTCGAAGCAGTAAGTCCAACTTTTCTTGGACTACAGCAGCTTTTGGCGCTCTTACCGAATTGGCACAGCTAAACGCCGGCTTACGATAGGTTCAAACGTTATTTATCGTCGGATTTCAAACAAGTTGAATAGGAACAATCTCTTGTAACTCTTCTTGGAAAGTTGGAGCACAGAATTTTTTAAATTTACCAACTTTAATTTCATATTGCAAAGTGTCCCGACAAAATCCGGTATCTCCGTCATATTCTCCTAAAACGAATGACTATATTTTTCATTAGTTATTTACCTTAATGATCTCCCATAAGGCCACCCCAAACTGTAGACATCGTTGCGATGCGAATGTCGAGGAATGTTTATATAGTGCCACTAAAAAGCAAAAACTACCTGCAAACTTATTTTAATCGGGGCATCGTTTTCGTTGTTCTGTGATGGGCTCATGTATCGGCAAGTCCCGACAAAAGTTCCGGTTTGAGTCACATCTATATGCTTTGCTGCTCCGAAATCTCCAAACTTCAATGTAAAATCGATGATAACAAGAATGCTAAACAATTTAGTAAAGTAAAAATTTACTGTCCGTCAATATTATCTATTATATAGTATATTCCTTTTGCATGCAGTTTAAGAAACTCTTGATAAAGCAAGCAAGGGTCGTACTTGTCTCACAATTACCCATCGCCTCTCGACAATTCAGAATTGCGATCGAATTTTTTATATGGCCAATGGAATGGTTTGTTGAAGACAAAGATTTTAGTGGATTTATATAATAAAAAACTTAAGCCTCAATTGGAAAAAGTTTAATTTTCAGATTAAAGAATCGGGAAAACACGATGAATTGATGGCAAAGAAAGGATATTATTATCGATTGGCAAAAGAATAAATCGATTTGCGAAATTCGTTTGGATAATTTTCATCGATTAGATATCATTTTTGATCTCAATTTTAAACACATATCTTTCTCGTAACGGGTTTTCACGTTGAAAGTTCAGAGTAGTTGTGTCAGAATAAAAGTTGTGTCGCTTTGAAAGTGTATTTGCTTCTCAAGAAAAACCAAAAATTCAAGATTTTCTTTATTTTTCAAGCTTTTCCCCGGAAATTGTCAAAATTTTTGTTGGTCTTAGTTCAATACAAAGCAAAAAGAAAAAAACGAGAATTTGTGACTCAAATTCCACGAGCATTTCCAGCTGAACAAATGATTGACACAGACAAACAACAAGATTTCATTTAGGATGAAGAAATCTCGGGAATCTCGTTTGATTTTCGGAAATTCCCTTTGATATTTGGGAGGTATTTCTTTTTTTGAGGATTTTCATCAAGAAATGCGAATTTCCAATGTTTTCCTATTAATTTTCTTCACATTTCTAATTTTCACAAAAGCTGACGATCAAGTGGTGAGTTGATTGGCTTTTGGTAATTTCAATTTCAATTTTTTTTAGGACAACGATTCTCAAGCGGATGTTAAAGAGGAAAGTTCGAGTGGAGAAACGAAAGAAGAAGTTGAATCATCGAACGAATCCTCAAAAGATTCAACTCCTGATCCAAGTGTTATTGCAGGTAAATCACGAAAAAGATATTCTCCTTAATATTTCCATTTACTATTTGTCTTTTTTTAATTGTGTGAATGTTCATGAAAAGATACGAAAAATAGTGAAGATTTATTGATGATTAGATAGAAGTTAGAGGCAAGATTATTGTAGTTTTCGAAAGTTTTAAAAACGTTTTAGACAAGTACAGAATTCTATTGTAGCTTTTTCTTTAAACTGAAACTTGAAACAACATGGAATTATAGACGAAATCCGATTTTTCTTTTCAGATGCAGTTAACCCAGATGAAAAATCAAATACAACAATGACAACGACAACGATAACTGCACAAAGCTCTGAGGAATCCAAAGAGGAATATGATGGTTTGATGTTGCAAGAATTGTGTCTCAAATTTTGCATACTTTACTTTTCATCTAAAAATTCAGTAGTTTTTTTAGAATCCAAAGATGATGCTGAAAAATCAGCTGAAAAGGGCGGTGATGCAGAAGAATCATCAGAATATGAGACATCGGATGAAGGAAAAAAGGAGGAACAACAAGACGATCAATCTCAAGATGCACAAAAATTGAATGGACAAGAGATCAATGTGTCCATTTCGCCTTTATTGGCCATCTTTGGTCAGTCCTTTCTTGCAATATTTGGCACAAAACTCTTGGGTAACTGAACGAACTCCTGCACGAAAGTGTTCTTGTTTTCAGCATGGCTTTTGGCTTTGATCTTGTATGTTTGAGTAGAAAAATCACCAGCGAAAAAAAAACGACACGGTCGGTTACCCAAGTTTTTTTACAAAACTGAATTCAGTTACTTGTTGTTCTCAAATTTTAATCCAATATTTTTCCAGCCGGTATTGTCCTTTCAATTCCAATCGCTTTCCTCATCGTTTTCGTCTATCGACAACTCATCCGAAAAAGAAATCAAGCTGCTTTGTATGCGAGAAATCTCGAATTTGAGACATAATCAAAAAAAAAAGTGATTACCTCGCATTTGATCGTTTTGATTTCCCATTAAATGTATATATTGTTTGGATTTTTTTTTTTGAAACAAAATAACACAAATTAGAACAATCACAGAAAGACATTTGCAGAATAACGAGTACAAGTTCTAAATGGAACAAAAAGAGATAGCAGAAATAAAACGGATCAAATTTAAGTTCTAAGTGCCACTTTTCGATTTTTTCGGCTGGATATGTTAGTGAAAATGTTACTACTTGTATTTGTATTAGAAAATTTTTGAAATCAAACACTTTGCAGAGAGAAAACAGTGGATTTGTAAAACGATTTTGGTGCTTTTCAACCAATTTATTACCGGTACTTTTCGGTTATATCCCCCGCCACCTCCCCATTTCGGTTATACCTCCCCTACACTAAAATTTTAAAAAACGGTACTATGCGGTTAGCGTCCCCCTTGCATCAATGCGTATATTTGTGAATTTAGCCTAGCCTGATGTCAGTTCCGCAGAGGTTTTTGACGTTAAAGACCTCTGCCCAAGTGACACCAGGCTAGGCTAAATTCATGACAGTCTGGGTGAATTTAGCCTAACTTGATGTCACTTGGGCAGAGGTCTTTAACTTAATCTTCTTTCATTTTTCTTTGCTGTTTTTTCATCACCTCTCAAAGATGAATTCTTCAATTTCAACCAATTCTTTCTCATAAAAAAACATGATCATTCTTGCTCAATTCATTAATTGTCAAAGAAATCAGACATCAAAGAAATTGGAGAAGAAATAATATAATTGTGGCAGATTGGTGAACAAGTTGGAGACAATTGAGGTGAGTAACTGCAATTATGATTTTTTTGAACACTTTTGTATCAAACAAAGTAAGTACTACTTGAGCAATCTAAAATACTATAACTGTAATTTATTCATAGTTGTAATAATCTTTTTTTTCTAGCTTTCCTCGGTTTTTCAATATTTGTCAGTAGGGGTATCTCTTCTTTGAGAAGGTTCAAATCTCTTTCAAATATTAATGATAAATGATTTGAGGAACATGAACAATAGTAAATATTGCTGAGTTTTCGATTGTTTTCTTTACAGATGTGCTGAGCTATTCAAAAATTTACACAAAGAAACCCGAAATCATTCTAGAAAAGATGGAAAAGGTTTACCGATTTCATTCTCTTTATTTTATCGATTAATTCTGTTGATCCAAAGGGGTATGAAAAGAGGAAAGAGCTCTTATCTATTGCATACAAAGATGAAAAAGGGAGGGTTCCCTTGCAAGAAAATAAATACTCGCAAGGTGTAGATAACAGAATCTTCATTGCGTTATAGATTTTCCTACCTCTTTTTTTTCAAATCTTCCTTTTCTACCTCTTGCCAGTAGTATCAAATAGGAATTTCCGGGGTGAATGAGATTTGCAAAAACAAAATGATGTAAACCTTATCTCATTTGCCGTATTGGCCGGAAACTTTTAAAAGCATTTGTTCAGTAAATCATAAATGAGCTCATTTTAATCCCGTCATTATTCGAATCGTAATTTGTGTTCTAGCAAACACACGCGTTCTGGCACATGCTTCATTGAGGGAATGCTAAAAAATCCAGAAAATCCAGAAATCCAGTGCACCAGAGGGTTGCCGTTTAGAAAAAACACAAAGTACGATTGAAATAATGTCAACTTTGCTCTCAATTTTGATGAGATATTGTTGCTGATTTGGTCTCAAATTTTGTTACGCTTTGTCACTCGAATACACTTCAAATTGCAAACGGATTCTTTTCAGATTTTATACGATCAATCAAATAGATTCTCCCGTCTGATTTTATAATGGAAGAAGAGAAATGTGCGACGTGTCGAGATTTGGAGAAATTATCGAATCTCTCGATTTGTGAGACAAATTTGCTAAGGGAAAATCCGACAAATAAGGCATTTTATACCAAAAATCAGGTATCTTTCAGGCATTTTATACCAAAAATCTTTCAGGCCATCCATTCTCTAAAACTAGATTTATACAGCATTGAGCTTCGTAAAGGAAAAAAAAAACAAAAACAAAGACTCGTTTCAATTTCTTAGATATCGAAAGCGACAATTTGTGAGAATTGTCAGAAAGATCATCCATGGAATTGCACTCACACAAAAGCTCTCAAATTCAAAGTAAACATTTCTATAAATAAATTAAAAACAAAATTGGTATATGAACTTTTAGCATACGAACACAAAAAACCGAATCGAGACCATCAAAATGTTGCCGAAAAAATTGACCGATTTGATGGTTAAAATTGAAGAAGGGATACGACAATTTGCACAAGTCCATTTATAAGCAAATGCTTTAAGCAATTAAATCAATCAAATCAATTAAATCAATCAAAACAAAAACAACTCCTTAACCTCTTTAATCACTTTCCCCTTTCATAAAAACAATTCAAGACCCTCGAGATGGAAATTCAATCAGCCGAACAAATCACGGATCCGATCGAAATGAATCAAAAGTGCAACCTACTCGAGAATAAGATCGAGGAGTTCACACAGCGATTTGAACAATTCGAGCAATTCCCCGAATTCTTCAACCGTTTAACGCCTGTTAGTCGAAATAAAACGTCAAACGATTTCCAAAAAACTTTGTAGAGCATTCAAAAGCCTAAAGATGAAATGACAGAAATGGTCGAAAAAGTGGCATTGTCGAGTTTGGAGGAGAATTTGAACCACGAGAAATACCGAGATTCCACCTGGGATTTGGGAACTCATTTGACAAAAGATTCATCGAGACATCCACAGATCAAGTACTCATATAGCTTTTGATTCTCACATTTTCAATCCCAATTTCTAGACCTCCACCCGGGTATTTGCCGTCATATCGCTTACAAGATATTTGCCATCAATCAACATCCGATCACTCAAGTGTTACCGGATCGGATTTGCCGAGTTTTAGGTCAACGAATAATTATTTTATCATAGCTTTTGAAGAAAACTAATCTATATATTAAGATTTCTTGATTTCAGAGAAGATCAATGGTCGAAAGTGGGTAATAATCGGGAAAAACTCGTCTCTCCACACACATCAGGATCCGAAACACCAACAAGTTCAACGATTATCTCAATAATATCCCATATTTTTTCAGATCAAACCCATCCATCATTCAGCCCAGATGAGATACAATATGTAAGTTTTAAAAAGCAAACGTTTTTTGATTGTCCAATTCGCAATCAGACAGCGGCACCGCCAATCAACTACGACTACATAAATGCGGCGTATCAATTGGAGAATGCTATCAGAAAAAGATGGCACATTAAGGTTGAGTTGAGAAAACACAAAAATATTCATAACATATAATGTCGGACAAAATTATAGGATCAAGAGTTTTTAGAGGAAAAATGACCAGTCCATTCTTGAAATTAAGCAAAAGTCCAAAGTGAAGTTATTATTTTTCATAAATCTAAAGTAGTATCACTCAAAGTAAACAAAGAGCACGAACTTCTTCGTACAAATTTTTGTTCTTAACAAACTTTCCCGGTCAAAATTATAGTACATTGGAAATTTATAAAGACTTGAATGCAAAAGTGGTGCAACAGAAGATGTGCTACTGAAACCAAGTTTTTCAGAAGTAAAAACTTCAAAGATTATTTATACAATTTACAAAAACTAAAGGAGGTTTTCTACGCTGGTCGAGTGTTACAACGGCAGTAGTTGAAGAAAGGGCAAGCATGTAAAATGGTGCCAAAACGGAACATCCACGAAAAGAAGCGAATGTTGTGTGTCGACTGGTGTTCGACCAGCGTCCTTTTCGGGGAACTTCTTAAACCGAGGCAAAAATTCAACACCGATGTTTATCTATGTTATATGCAAAAAGTGGAACAAAAAGTTGAGAGGTTGCTCTATGGGAACAAATGAAACGGCCCCGTTTTCGTTCTTCAGGATGGTGCAAGCTCCCACAAATCAGAAAAGATTGATCGACTTTGTGAAGAACAACCCACACTGGAATATCCTTCCTCATGCACTATACTCTCTAGCCATTATCCCTTCTGACTATCACTTGTTCTTGTCACTAAAGGATTTCTTACGTGGTAAAAAGTTCAAAGATGAGAACGAATTCGAGGACAGATTGAACAACTATTTTCGCTCGCGCCCTTTTACGAACGAGGAATTGGCAAGCTACGCAAACGTTGGAGAAAAGTTATAAATTCATCTAAAAATATATCATTTCATTCTGGTTCTTCGTTGTTTTTATGTATTGAAAATGAATGAATTTCAAAATCTCTGGGTTTTTATGGGACAACCTACTAGAGTTAGAGGTGCTAGCGAAAGCACTGCGCTTTTTGCGCCAAAATCCTTTACGCCAATTTCATTTGCGCCACGTTTCATTTGAGCCAAATTTGCGCTTATGAAAATCACTGTAACAAATCACTTTTTCCCAACTTCTAGCCAACTTTTTTCAGTTTTCTGCTTCACAATTTTAGTTCTCACTGTTTTATTAGAAAACACGTTTAAATACCTACCGTATTTACTCTAATAGTAGTGCACCCCGGCGAGCCGAGTTGGTGACTATTTTACGGTTTCCAAGCTTTTGCAGAAGCTCAACACTCTAATCCCCCATTAGATCTCATCGTCAGCTACATTTTCCGACCCCACATCGATAGGTTCTGATAAGCGGTTCTCGAGATTTCGAGAAATTTAGGCGACGCTCAGGGTGCGCTACTATTAGAGAAACTACTATTCAGGGTGCACTACTATTAGAGAAAATACGGCATACAGACCCCCAAAAACAGTCCTTTTTGTGTCCCGGATTGGGCTTTTTACTCTTTGTATGGATCTTATGCCATTTTCAGAGCCGGTGAAGGCGGCAAAATGGCGAGCATCGTCGACGAGAAAAAATTGAAAAAATATATATAAATGGCCAATCAGAGTTGATCGGAAAGTGTGTTGAAAAGCGCAAATTTGGCACAAATGATACGTGGCGCAAACAATTTGGCGCTTTTGCTAGCACCTCTAAATTTGTGAAAAAAATTATAACTTAACTTTGGACTTTTGCTTAATTTCAAGAATGGACCGATCATTTTTCCTCGAAAAACTCTTGATCCTATAATTTTGTTCGGCATTGTATGTATTTGATTGATTATTGTAAAATGCAGATCTGGGGACTGAACTCCAATGGAGATGAGATCACTTTTCGAATCGAAAACAAAAGTGAAACGCCGATGTTGATCAAATTCGAACAATGGACACCTGGGATGATCATTCGATTTAAGGGAAGCAATGATTATCAAGAGAAGAAAGAATATCGAGTGGGAAATACAACAAATAAGATATGTGATCATTTTCAATATTTCAGCGAGCCTTCGAATTGCCGGCTCATAAATCGGAAGTGGTCAAGATCATGATAACGGATCGAGTTCGCAAGTCGCTTGTAAACATTTAAAGGATTCTATCAAAATTCTCTGAAAAATCTCAATCGCACTTTGTGCTTACCCAAACACACGCTTTCTAGCATACTGAATTCTCACCTTCATGAGACGCGAGACAATGAGTTCGCCAAAAGGCATGCGTTTTTGAGAGCACAAAGTACATTAGTCGAGCTTGACGATGCTATTTTTGTGCGAACCGACAACAATTGCTACCTTACTCACAATCAATCACAGTTTTAAAATTGCCCAAAAATGAATTTAGGATGAGTACAACAAGGCTCCATTTGTTCGTTTTCATGGAATCGGTCAACTCATGGGAACCAGATACAATTTCGTTGTTCGGACAATCAATTGTAATTTAGAGAAAGATCAATGGAAACCCGTTGAAATATAGAAAAGAATTGGAAACGGGAAATTTTTATGATTTACAATTAGATGAAAACAGTCATTGCGGTTCTGGTGACTCTTGTGACTCTATTCAAAATTTACTATGTAAATTGGCGGGCGTAAGAATCACAAGTACCGCGGTTCTTTTTCTTTTCGAGTCGAATAAACTTGTTAACTTCATTTGCACATATTTCTAAAACGATATTTTGCGTTTTTGAATTTAAAATATAGTTTTTATTTAAAATCTTTTTGCTTTGTTTTGGGTTTTAAAATTTGAGACAGAAACGGAAAATTTTAAAAAAACATTCTTGAGGAGTTTATGGGAAATTTCTTTTTTGATATTTAGAATAATTTCCTGGAGTTTTATCAAAAATGAAGCAGAAAGAAATTAGTTTTTCAAACTTTTTACATCTGCTTATCAATGACACAATTACCGGTATCCATTGAGAGTAATTGTCACTCACTCAATTCGAGTCCCAATAATTGACTGGCAGAAACCATTTAAGAAAACTTCTATTTCTTTGACATTTGCAATGAGTTTTTGTTTATTTTTAGAATTTAGCTTTTTGATTTACAAAGTTCAGAGTTACCATTACAGCTGTTTAAAATTGATCATCTTGGCATTTCTCCATTTTCCCTAAACCACAACCGTCCTCTCGATCTGTCCTCTCTCCTCTGCACTCAATCCTCTGCGTGTCTACCCACGCCCACGTTTTTCTTTCAAAATACCCTTTTCTCAGCGACATAGGTTTGCCGCGGAAGGAGGCTTGATGGGTGGTGTTGTTTTGTGTGCTGTTGTGGTCACTTTCATCCCTTTCGGACCCCGTGACGCAAACGCGCCGCTGCAATACCGCGTGCGTGCCCGCGCAACGTTTACATGTCGTTTTTCTCTCTCTCTCGTTTAACTTCTCATTCACATTCTCATGTTCACAAACGATGGATTCCAGATCGATCTCCTTTCCACAACAATCCAACAAGCGACAATCATTCAAAAGAACTGACGATTACAAGTGATACACAATAATAGAATGAAGTAAACATTTCTCGATTCTATCTGTAGCTTCAACTTTTAAAAGTTCAAAGATAATTTAGAGTATGAGAGTAGATTGAAAGTGTCTAGTTGTAAAAAAAAATCAATAGCATGTCTTGGCCACACAACTGGATTATTTGCAAGACTGCTAAACGATTGAAAAAAATAGCATTTCCAGATAATGTCGCGAATGCAAATTGATGAAGGAGAACCATCATTCAATTTGCGATTGATCGAAGCCGTAAAGAATAGCCGATGTTTGTATGATTCAAGTGATCGACAATATCGATCGCATGAACACAAAATCAAACTTTGGAATCGATTTGTGCAGGTAAAGAATTACGGAAAATTGTGCTACACACTTTGAATGTTTTGAATGCAATCGCTCAATTCTAGTTTCTACAATTCGATGGTGATCATCAAGGGCTCTACAGTCGATGGAAACAATTGAGAGACAAGTCAGTTCAACAACCAATCGAAATCCGAGCTTAAGAATTTATGGTCAATTATAAATGTAAATTGGTACAGTATCCGTCTCAACATGCTCAACTCATGCTATGCAGTTTAGAATTAGTAGGGTAGCTTTTCCTGGGGTGTGCCTTTTGCTAGAGCGTTTTCAAGAGTGGAGTGCAACTAGTGCAATATCACAAATGAGCCTTCAAACTTTAAAAACTTTTCAGATATGGAAAAGAAAAGAAGAAAATGAAAACGAATGGAATCGCTTCAACATGGCAATATTTCAAGCATCTCACCTTTTTGGATCCATATATGAGCGATCGACAACCAACAAAAACCTATGTGACAAATGATGGGCGTTTAGAAGAACTCGTGCGTTTAGAAGAAATCAAAATAATCGTTTGCTATGAGAAATTATGAGAAATTCCCATTTTCAGAGTTCCATCGCTAATAATCCGGCATTCAACCAAGATCTGATTAGTGAGGTTTGACAAATCGTAGTATTTTGACATTATCGATTTTGAATTCAGGTTAAAAAACACACATGCTTGTTCGACATTCGAGATCCAAAATATCGGCACAATGATTGTCGAAATTTGTCATGGCAAGACATCATCACTGCACTCGATTTCCCTGGTTTTCAATCTCATTTTATACCAGAGTCAACCCCTGTTTCAGGAAATGAGCAAATGATTTACAAACAGTGGAAAAAGTTGAGAGATCGATATGTTCGGGAAAAGAAACGGTTGCGATCACTTCCACCTGGGGTCCACGAAGTAAAAAAGAATTCAGTTGTACTCTAACAAATGCCTCTTTTACAGGAAAGCTCATGGGACCTCTATGATTTGATGAAGTGGATGGATCCATATCTTGATGACCGATCAGTGTAAGTATTTCAATCAGTCCTTTTCAAAGTACAAATTGTTATGCTAATTTTACTTTTAGTAATGGCAAGAAAAGAAAAGCTGAAATCGAAATTTCCGACGAGGAGTGGATAGACGAGTAAGTTTTTGGTTTTGCACATCAAAAATCTTTCTTAAAGAATCTTCATAACATGAACACAATTTCAGCACTCATTACATGGTTATCGATAAAAGGACACCTCATCACAATGGAGATGTACTACTTGATGGTGACAGCGCTTTTGCAGCAAGTGTTGTCAGTGATTTGAGGTATCAACACAATCGAATAATGTCAATCCAATTTTGCAACTAATTCAGATCTCTACCAGAAAGAGACCGGCAAATTGCAAAAGAGCATATCGAAGACCTGTTACAAACGAAAAGTTTCCTTCCACATTCGGGCTTCATCCAAGACTCTTGTTGAACAAGCTGCTTTGGTTATTATTTATCACAGCTGATCTCTATGTGTGCACTTTCTTCGAAGTCGCCGTGTATATAAAGCCGCTTTTATTTTAATAAATATCTATTCAATTTATCAAAAACAATAAAATATTGCAAATGTACACAAAATCTACTAAAGAGCTTTTTGAGCCGTATATTGATCTAGTTCGCGTATCGTAATTGGACCACCGGGTAGTTGTAATCTCGTTGATTCGTTCTTGTAAATTTCATCTGCTTGATCTAGAAAGCAAACGTTGTATACTTGCTAAAAACAAAATAAATAGAAGTTTACCTCTGATAGATTTTTCCGCGTCACCAAAAGTTGTATCGAATCGATATCCCATAGCCAAAATGATCGGCACAATCGGAAGTGAGAATTCACGTCGTTTGTAAATTGAACCAGCTAAATTATAGTATTAAAAATTGTATCAAGTTTAAATCAAGTTACCCGCGAGTAAAACAGTGGTTGTCGTAATACCAGCCATTAATTCCCAACTAACGCGTTGTTTTGTTTTAGTTATCTAAAATACTAAATCATTTAAATAAATTAAATGAACGCACACCTCAAAAGCTCTTTCCTGGGCGCTAGTGATATTTTGAACAACTAATCGCCTTTCAAACTAAAAAAATCACAATTGAAACTCTAAAATAACACAACATACTTCAGCATCAAAAATTTTCTGGAGTCTTCTCTCGTCAGCCGTTGAAAGGTGCGAACTTTGAATTCCCATGCCTAAATTATTAAAGATGCTATCATAAGTGTATATCTATAGAAAATTTTTTCATGAATCGAACAAAAATTCTATTTTTTTCACATTTATAATACTTTATTGCACTAAACTAAAATCACAATCTGAATAACGTACGTTCAATTTGCAAAAAGGTCATCGTTTTCTTTTCGATATAAGGCCAGTTCTGCTGATCGAGCTTTCACATCATCGGGAGAAATTGCAAACAACGTCAAATCGTCGACTCTGCTTTTCCATATGTCCATTCCAGAGTCTAAAGCAAGGTTTTTAACGTTATTATGTAACTAATAAGACACTGATAGCTTACTGTAAATCATTTGCAATTTGTTTCCATAACATAGATGAGTATTATATCCAATGTAGGCCATGATCGCTGGAAGCGGTGACAAGTAGTTGTAGTTCTTCGTCAAGTAGGCGTTGGCAATAAGAAATCCAGATACTCCAATTCCCGCCGTTGCAATCCATGGCAACTTCTCTTGTTCCACAGCTAACTAAACATAAGCATTTAAAATTTTCTTTAAAAATAAAACCTCATATGCTCGTTGTCGTCGCTGTGTAAGATCACGCAAAGCGATTTCTCGATCAATCTAAAAAACTTTGATGCCAGATAGAAAGTCAATGACAAATCTAACTAAATAACTAACACAGTTCAAAAAAATTAGCGTTGGTTAGAAATTATATATTGCTGTATGGGTTTGCTTCCAGAAAAAACTCTAATAGTAGGCGCTTTTTAAAGCGATAAGAGGCGATTTTCACATTTTCTCCTTATTCTTTTTTAGTTAGTTTTGTTTCTAAAGCTTGGCAAAAATACACAAAATAAGGTCTAGCCGAGTGTTCACCCAAACTTTTTAGCGCCAAATTTTGGCTAAAGCTCAAAATGATCACAAACCCTTTGCCGTTCCAGTCGTTCCACAATGTCCTTGATTTGATTGACTGAGCTGGCCGAGTGGACACTACCCATTCGTATCTAAAATAAAAGTGTAGCTACGCGTAAATTCATGAAAGAAGTTCGATAAAAACAACACTTAAACAACAATAAGAGGCGATTTCTACATTTTCAAACGAAAAGTTTCACGCACTTTCCTTTGCTATTTTTTCCAGCAAATGCGCCAATCCGTACATGCACTTACAAAAAACATCACCATTCAAAAAATTTCCTTCATTGGATTTTATACTGACTATGTCAGAAAATATTCACTTTATTAATTGAATACTTTCACTCAAAGACTCTAGTAAAATAGCTTGACATAAAATATATTTTTCAATCACATCGGCCTGTTTTTTAAATTTTATTTTACTATTGGCTTATAATAATTTTATTTTTCCAGTCTTGGCAGCCATGAATTTGAACAAGAAAGCCGCTACCAAAGAAAAAAAGAAAAAGGTTACATTTTTTATTGGCGGCCTGGAAATTAATTTGTTTAGAAAAAGCTCGTAAAAGGAGGGGACGATTCAAAGATTGCTAACAACAAGGAGACTTCAATAATTGGTTTGTTTTAATAAGTTGTATTTTTGACTCAAACAAGAGAGAGATCAAGCGACAATTTTTGCAATTTTTAAAGTGTCTGTAGCAAAAATTTATTGAATGCATAGATAAACAAGATATCTAAATGTACAGGGGAATAAGCGAGTTTGATTAAGTTAAGAACCTTAAGCTAACTTGAACTCAATGAATGATATTATTTTTAGACAAGACGTTGTCGGACCTATCGGATGAAGAGGAGGTTCTAGAAGGAAATGGGGATAAGGTCGAGACTTCTGCCCAACACAAGAAGGATCTTGAGAAAATCCGCAAAGCTGACCCCGAGTTCTACAAATTTCTTCAAGAACAAGAGGCTGATCTTCTCGAATTCAATGAAAGCGATGAAGAAAGCGAAAACGAAGAAGACGAAGAAACACCTAAATGTAACAAATTTTTGATCTTGGAAAGCTTATAGTAATTTACGTTTTAGCAAAAGAGAAAATGGATCAAACCGGAAAGCCAAAATTAACAATCGACAAGAACACAGGCCGCCAAGTTTTTGATAGAAACTGGTACGAATACCTTGAGAAAGGATTAAATCAGGTAATACTCTTTTGTAAATAAATTTCAAAATGGATTCAGGAAGATGTGCGCCATAATAATGTCAAATTGGCTGTGGCGGCTTTTGCGGCGTGTGTGGCTCGAACTGGAGCCGATGTTACTCCGCCACAATGGATAATCAATGATGAAAAGGTGAACACCTATTTTCAACAAACATTCGTTATTGTTTCGTTTGCAAGAGTTTTTGCGATGTGTTAATTCTCGGTATGTATAGTTTAATTCAGGTATTTGATGCTGTTGTTCGAGTTTGTTTCTCCGATGTCGGCTCACTCATTTACAAGTTATTGGGTGAGAAAGATGTCAAAACAGAGGTGCTTTCAATTAAAAAATCACATTTTCACCGGGTTCAGGAAGAAGATATTGGAGCTGATCAAACGAAAACGAAAAGGGGAGGAAAGATTAATTTCAAACATTGGCGTCGTTATTCAAAACTAGCCAAGGAGTTCTTAACATCGTTGCTTCGAGTAAGAGCCTTTTTGAAATAGCAAACTAGTTGTGAATAACTTAATTTAGTTCTTGAATGAAATTCAATCTCACACCGTCATTCTTGCCACTTTAAAGACGATGATTCCATTGGTTGATCTATATGGTCAATTTGCTAAATTGAATCGTCTTCTTATCAAAGTTAGTTTTTCAATGGCTGATATTTGCATATACAAATTATAGACTGTTTGCCGAATTTGGACAAGAAAAACACTGGATTGTCGAGTGATCGCGTTTGTTCTCTTGAACAAAATAGTCAAACGAGATGCTGATGTCTTTGCGCATGTCTATAAGGTTCGAAAATTCTCAGAATTGCTTGTTACGCGTTACTCAACTTTCAATTTTTAGACGATGTACCTTGGGTTTGTGTCAAACGCTCGTCATGTATCATCAGAAACATGGTCTCTTCTACAATTTATGCAGAGATCATTTGCCGAGATGAGCGTCCTTTATCCAGATATTGCTTACCAGTAAGTTTAGAACATTTGCAAGTTTAATGCATTATTTTTTTTAGGTATGCGTTTACTTATATACGTCAGATTGCTATACATTTGCGCAACGCTCAAATTGGAAAGAAAAGAAAGGTTTATTTTGATTGTTTTCTTTTTGTCTACTAAATTTTAGGATCTTGTGCAAACAGTCTACAATTGGCAACTAATGCAGTGTCAGTATTTATGGGCACAAGTCGTTAGCAAGGTTTTATTAGTTTTTGTTTGCAAATGCACTATTTTTAGAGCTATGGGACGATCGGTGCTGATGCGCTTCGCGAACTTAGTTATCCACTTGCGCAAATTGTGATTGCCACTTTGAAGTAAGTCATTTTTGACTAAAATATAATGTTTATTCAGACTTTTTCCGTCAATTCGTTTTCTGCCGCTTCGTTTCCATTGTTTATCAATTTTGATCCAATTACAGGTTAGATCTTTACTAAAAACCTATCTAAGCCAGTTCTTTAGGTCAATTGTGACATTTATGTGCCCACTCTTGCTTTGGGATGTGAGGTTAATTTGAAAAAATTTTTGCATTTGTAACAATTTATTAGTTGCTCCCTGATCTTCTCACTTTATCCCAAAAGAAGCCAAGACTTGGGAAAGGTGTCGTTAAACAAATTGACATGGATTCACAGCTAAGGTTTGACAAATTTTTATTTTTTGTAGTTCGAACATCACATTTTATTTTTAATGATTTAGAGCTTCTGCTCAACAAACTGAAGAGGCTGGTTGGAGACAATCAATTGGGGACACGCTCTTCCGAATTCTTCTTCAAGCTTCTCATGTTTTGTCGGCTCATCCATCTTTCCCTGATGTCGTTTTACCAATTACACACAAAGTATATTTATGGTTTGATCCAAAACTATAATAAGGATTACTTTAGCTTCGAGCTTTTTGTAAAGAATGCCGCAATCCAGATTTTGTTCGACTCTATCGTTCTCTTCTTGACAAGGTAATGGTTCTGGCAGTTTTGGTAGTCGTTATTTTTTAGCTTACACAACATTCAAACTGGACATTGTCGCGCTTAAGTTCAACAACATTGGACTTGCAGGAAAGCACAACTTTAGTTGGTTTTATCTTTAAATTTTGCTATACATAGAATAGCAGCCACTTTTTTAATAAATTATTTAGGCGAATGCTCAGGAACGTTTAACGGATCCATCAAGCCCAGTTGCTCAATATCATGCGCAATTTTCTCGCGTGTGGAAAATGCGAGCAGCAGCACTCCAACGAGTGAGTTTAGCGTTTGGTTATTAAACAATCCGTTTTTAGAACGATTCACTTCAAACAAAAAAGGAAATGAAGCCGAAGGAAGTCACTCCAAAAAAGGAAGAGAAAGAAATTGAAGTAACTTCGACGGAGAAGGTATAAACAAGTTTAGCATTGCTTACGAATCAAATTTATTTAGGAATCCATGAAGACTTCTCAACCAGCAAATAAATCAAAGGTGATGAAAAAGAAACAATCAAAGAGAAATGGAGTTAAGGTATGAACTTGGGATTGTGGATGTCGTGAAGATAACATTTACCTTTTAGAAGCCCGACTCAACTTTGACCGACCAAGTCCTCGATTTGAATGAGATGGAATGGTCAGACTAAAAGATTTGTTTTTGGATGGCCTTTTCTTGTTGTCGCTTGTTACATTAGACTTTGTTGTTGTTGTTTCTGTTTGTTATTTTATATCGATAAATGTTTATTGACAAATGGAAAGCACTTTATCTGATGAAAAGTAAGCGTGAGTTGAAATTATTGGGAAAATCAAGTGTGCTAGATAGTGCTATCTAAAGTCTACTTACAATTAGTCATCTCTTCACTCTCGCATCTTGTTTATTTTGATTCGTATGGCATTTAGCCTGTATTTGGGTGGAACGTCCGGCTCTTATCAGGCTTAATAAAATGAAATGTTCATCTTTTTGAAACATCTTTTCCCCCTCTTTCGTGTTTGTTCTAGGCTCTTCAGTAAATAAATTGTTAAGTTCGTTTAAACATCTACTGACAATCAGTAGAGTTAAAAAGAAGGCACAAATGCTGGCAATCAAAGGATTTCTGAGATTGTTTGTACAAGTTTGCTCCAGCAGAAGTTCTCATGGATTGAGATGGGAATCGGCAATCAAGGGATTTGTGTTTCGTTCAAATGTTACCAATAGGCCAATAGAACTTCCCAAAGGGTTCCTAGAGACAGGTCACAGATTGGTGTGTGGGGGTGAGGGGGAAGGAAAGGTCTCCTCTCCCTCCCCCTCTCCACTCCAATACGGTCTCCAATGGCAACCACTTTCAAAACAGCGATGACCATCGATGACCAAAGCAATTCCGCACAATTCACGGAGAACTTCTGCTTTCTGTTCTTATTTTAAAAAGCAATTTTTCCAAAATCAACACTATTATTATAGCTACTTTAGGTTTAACTCTAATTCATGCTATTTCTGAAAATTGAAATTTTAATTGTTTTCGCACTTGTTCATTGTACATTTATCGAATTGAATCAAGTCCCAGTAGAGTATCGGATGGGTATCGTAGTCTGACGACAACCTGGTTGGAACTTTTTTAATCGACTGTGTTTCCTTTGAATACCGAATTGACCATTACATTATCAATCTGACCATTAAATTTCAGAATTCCATCAGATATTCAATAATGAATGTAAACATTCTGTAAATTTGAACGAAAAGAAAATGGTGAAACGGCCACCGGTCGAGGAGTGGTCAAGGGCCGAATTAGAGGACCAGTGAGTGATGTTTTTTTGAATAAAAAAAGATAAAAACTGTAATTCTTACAATCTAAATCTTGAATCCTATCAGAAAATTCATGCCGAAAATCGCATTTTTAGCTTTCACGAGGTTTTCCGGGAGAATATTGATTTACAGCTGAAGACGAGCAGTTTGAACAAGCAGCTTTCACAGTAAAATTTTCGATTAGAATTATAATATAACTTAAAAATACTATAGACATCTGAATTTTAGTAAGTTTATTGAAATTCTCTAGAATAAGTGCCCGTTTCCGTCGACCCGACTCGAAAACGGAAGTTCGGACGGTGCCATTCGAACAATATGCTGATTTGGAGAAAGATCGGCAACTTTTGCAGATAAAGGTTTGGAAGATATAAATGAAAATTGGTATAGGATAATCAAGGGGTTTTTACTAGGAAATTTACAGTAGCCAAGAAACTTGCTCACTTTCCAGCTTCGTAGCCTTCGTCATCAACTTCTCACCTACACCCATCCGACAGCGAGACCGCACACGGCAAATGTGATTACGGTAGGTAAATTGAAGCTTGTAAAATAGATAAATTTAAATATTAAAGCTAATACTTGCAAGAGTTAGCAGTTAAAGCCTGGGTAAAACGATTTTTAACCCTTTGAATTACATATTGTATTCAAGATCCGCCTGGAGGCAAGTACTTGAAAGTGTAAAGTTTTAGCATGTGAATTGGGTAAGAGTTACAGTAAGATCAGTTACAATCATAGATTTGAGTTCAAGCTTGATTTGCATATATGAATCAGATTAAACACGTTTTCTAGGGTCGATCAAATCTCGGCCATCCGGCGACGAATCTCCGGCCGACATCGGCGCAAAGCAGACGGCTCAATCAAGAGCAAATCAGGTAAATGAAGGTTAAAATTGGATTAATATTTTATCGTTAGATATTCAGTTAATATTCAATCAAATATTTTCTCAACTTTCAGATCATTTCGTGTCACGGAAACGATTGTCGCCGAAAAGGCGACACTCATCAAATTGAATAGGGATTGTCGTGAAAAAGATGGGCAATTGATTGAGAAAGAGATACAAATCAAGAATAAAGATAAAGTAAGATTTATGTTTAACATTTTAAAAGGTTTTCTAGAAAATCCACCAATTGACGATGGATCTGGAGGAACGTGAGCGAAAAATCCGATCAATTGAGGCAGAGAGTCGATCTTTCCGGGAAACTGGCAGAAATCTCGAGGAAAATGGGAATTTCTTGGGTGAAAAGGTAAAAAATTTGAACTTAATGGAAAATTTTCAAATTTCAGTCAATTTGCTTGAAATGTGCCGACTCGGCAGAGTTGAGAGCCGAGAATTCGCTGCTGAAACAGGCGAACGAGAGACTCATTGCACAGTGAGAGGATTTGAGAATGAAAAATCGACTAAAGTTGCATCAATTAGAAAACTTAGTAGTTTATTTAGGACGTTGGATCAAAAAATCGACGGCGGCGCATTGGAGATCGTCGAAATCGAGAAGAAACTCGTGGCGAATGAAGAGGAATTGAAAGAGACGAAAAGACAATTACAGGTTGATGGAGATAAATGAAAGGATTACAAGTAGATGATGAAATTGTCGATTCTGAGATACTGTAATTCTCAGGGTCTAATAAGATAGAGGCAAGCTTGCTTTCTACAGAATGTCGAAATAAAAGTTTCCTGCCTTTTCTAAAGGTGGCTTCGTTTTTAGGAAACCGAACGCCGGCTGCGAAAAGAGCGAAATGAGACGGAAAATCTGAAGAAAATGATGAATAAACAGAGATCACAAAAGGAAAATCAAGAAAGAGTCGTTTCAGAGAGAAGTGAAAGAGGTAAAGAAATGAATAGAAAATGCATACTGTAGCTGTACATTCGTTCCTGACTCTTACCGTATCCCAGGATTACGGTTGTAGTGCTTCGATCCTTATTTCTTACCGTATCCCACAATTTGTTTGTTTCCAATCCATTCCCTCCTTCATATCTGTCTGTCTAAGCCCGCAGAAAATCTTTTCAGATCATCAACTTGACTACCTCGATCGTTTGGATAAATTGGCGAAATTGGAAAAACGCAAAGGAAAAGTCAGCGAGTTTTTGAGGGAAATCTCGGAATTTCCGGCTAGATTTGGATTAATTTACATACCTAATTTTATTATTTGACTTCTGAATCTCGCAAAAATCAGTAAAGTATCAAATCATTTCAGAAAGAGAAACAAGGCGACGATGTGTTGGAGAGATTGTGGAAAGATGTGTCTGCATTGATTGGTGATCATTCAACACAAGAAGACTCCTCATCCACATCAAATCAATCACCAATTGCACAAAATGCACAAAAGTGAGCTAAAACCATTTGAAAAACATTTTCAAAAACCCTTAAAATTGATCTTTTTTGCATTCAATTTCCAGATGGGAACAACTCTACGCTGAACTATATGATGAGTTGGAAAAGGTGCGCAATTTGTTGCTTCTTCAACACGAAATCAATCAAAAACAAGGAAAAGAGGTTAAAATTTATTAAAATTCTCACAAAAGATGTCACTTTTACACTTTTAGATGTCACTTTTACAAGGAGAAAACGACCGACTTCGAGATGAGGCTGAGCAGAGAATTTGTGAGATACGAGATCAATTGGCTGAACGGAATAAGTAAGAATTTTTATGGAAAAGTTATTTTTATGAGTTATTTTTTGTTCTCATATAAAATTAGAATTCTTATTGTTTTCTTCAGATTTTTTAGTCTAATTCGAGAGAATCGGTGCCAATGAAATAGTGTTTTTTTTTCAGAAAAATTGTCCTCCTCGAGTCACAAATTCGCGCGATCGCCTACGGGAAACAACGGGTGAGCTCAAACCTCAGCTATACCAAATTAAAAATATTAACTTAATATTAACTTTTTAAAAGAACCTGAAAACCCATTTTGTTAGCTAAATTTCTCGTTCCAGCTCCGTCCCATTTTGAGCGCCGATCCAATTCAATCAGACGCCGATGCAAGCAACGAGTTGACACTGAGATTCACTCAGGTTTGGAAAGATACAGTAACTCAATTAGCTTACCGATTAGGTTATAGTAAGACATTACATTACGGTTTTTATTATCTATACGTTATGACTTGCTTGTCAAATTACGATACTCCAAAATAGCCCTAAATAAAAGGTGCTTTATTTAGGTGATCCTCTCAAAAGATTACCTTTCTTCGTTTGGTCCGAGTTTCTTCTTTTCGATCGAATTTTTCGATTTTGAGCTGCAGGTGGAGTCTCGAGGCAAATTTTCGTTCATTTATTCCTTTTCAGACGACAAATGTCCTTTCTGGTGACCGTGTTCCCCTCAATTACACTTTTCTCTACAATGTCGTTGTTTCGAAGTTGTTCCTTCATTATATTCAAACGGTTGGTGGAAAGAGGTTTAAAATTATACTGTAACTAAAAAAAAATAAAGCTTTTGATAAGAGTCGGTCAAAAATTTAAGAAGCCAGGGTTAGGCAAGGCGAGGTCAGAAGCCCTAACCAGACCGGGGTTGGCAAAAGAGCTAAAAGCCAAGCCAATGGCTTGATTTTGGGCTTAAGTTTACTTTGTAATCATTCCTGATTCAAAATGAAATCAAAAATTTCAGGACGGTCTCCAAGTTGAAATGTATCGGCCGAATGGTGGAGTGAAATGCGATCATTTGGGCTCATCCGTCCTGTCACTGAAATCGTTGATCAATTCCAGGACTGGGAAATATGCGGGAGAATTAAAGTATGGGCAAATGTTTTGGCTTACAGTAAGCTTGTTGTTTACTTGATTACTTAATTTTCATCAGTTTTTTTTTCCATTTTTAGAATCCTCTCCCTTGAAAACGGTCATCCAATCGCAACCATCAATTACGAGTTGGCGATTGCGAGAGATTTGACGAAATCGCTGAATTCATATGCGGTTTGTTAAAGAAATCAATTTTTCATAGACTTTAAATTTTTGATTTCTCAAAAATTTTAACTTTTCAGAGCCAAGAGACCGCACAGAAGATGCTCACCGTGAAGACAGAAGAGAAAGGTTTGAACAAACCAAAAATAGAAATTTCTACAAAATATTTTACATTTAGTTTAGTTATTTATTTATCCAAGGAACTCATAGAATTGACTCTCACTGAATGGCACTTTGCGACAGTCATAATTTTTTAGAAATTAAAGTTTTATCCATTTTTCAGAGAATCGAATCGATACCCTTTCCATCACGATCCACCGGTGTTCCCAAATCGATTTCATCAAAAAGGGTAATCGATTTTAATGAAAAATATCAATTTAATGTAAATTTTAAAATTCTAACTTGATTAATATTTAGAAAACGTCGACTTGGCGGTGGTTTACGAGTTTCTCGCCTTTTCCCCATATTTCACCGACTTTGTAAGAGTCGAGAAGGGAAAGGTGAGCTGAAATTTCGAAAAATAAAAATAGATGAGTTTTTTTTCATAGGTCCTGGAGCTAGATTGTAATCATATTTGGCTAGTTTGAGAATTATCGACATTTAGGCCGAATTCAACAACAAAAGAGACTGGGCGCTGATGCGAGGCGAGAATTTGGGGAAAATGCTCGATGAGGGGGTTAGTGCTTGGGAAAAAATTGATAAACTTTCAAATTCAACAATTAATAGGTTATATTGAAATAGAATCTTGTCAAAATTGCATGCAGGCAACTTTTTAAAATACGGAGAAAGCAGTGGAAGCATCCGAAATCTCAAAATCTTCATCACGAGCTGATCGGCTTAAAATGTTTACATCGTCAATTAATTTATTAATGGAATAAATTTAAACTGAACATCAATTTTTTCAGGAAATCTCAATTTTCCTCGTTGAATCCGATCCGAAAGCGGGCGAAGACGGAGTACTGGCGATGACGGTGATCCCATTGGGGGCATTGGTTCATGGGAAATCGATTAGGGGAACGTTTGCGATGATGAAGGTCAGCAAATTTGAGAGTACGCTTTGAGAATTGAACATCACGAAGTTAATTTGCACGAAAATTCCAATTCTATCCAAGCAACTTTAGCCAAACGGCAATCGAACAGGCGTTATGCTTGATTTGAGTGTGCATTGGAAATTTGCGCCTGGTGAGTGATATCAGAGTTCTTAGATTTAAACGACCCTCTGAAAATGTTCAGATTTCCTCACAAAACCCCCAACGATCCCAAAAGAAGAGGTGATTGTGGAGAGAAAAGACGAAAAACCGAGAAAAGTTGAGGTGAGCTCAAGCTGGTAATTAGTCTGCTTGCCGTGCTCATATTCTTCAAATTCATTTATTTGATTAGATTTGCATTTTTTTACCACCAAAACCGACTCAGATCGCCGCTCTAAAGCAGGCATGCAGTTACCGTAAACATTCCTGGTAACCGCCCAAAACTGAGCCTCGGTTACCATAACCCGGTCTAAGGATCCATAGCATTAGTCTGTTCCCGTGACCCTGGTTCCTACAGTATTTACCGTTTAAGATAAAGAATAAGTATTAGATTAAGAAGGTGATAATACAGAGACCCCCTTTGATCGACCGCTTACAGCACCTCCCTCCTCATCCGTCCCCTCCTCCCCCTCTCTCCTCTCCTCCACCAACTTCTCCACCCCGTGCTCATCTCGCCCATTCCTCGTCATCAACTTTCTCATCATCTTCATTCGAATCGACTTCTGCAAAAGAGCACATATTCGAGGAGGTTCAACCACCACAATTAGCCGATCAGTGAGTGCTTTGCGATTTGGTTACTGTTGAATACAGTTAGTCTTAGTAGACTTTTAGATGTAGATTTGTAGAACTGATTCTAGAGTATTGTACTTATTGACGATTTGTAGACTATCGTATCCAATTCATTTCCAGAGCCTCAACCCCGTCCACTTCTCGATCCTCTCAAGAAACGGTGATCCTCGACGGTCCATCCACGCATTTACACGAGATTGAGGTATGACTGATAGATTGAAATTCGTCAAAAATGATAAAATATATTAAGCCAACCAAGTATAATAGATAAGTTTAGGAGCCGCAACCCCCTAAAGAGCCTCCACAACCAGTTCCGAGAAGGTCAAGTTCCGGGAATGGTGGATCGACGAAGAGTGAAGCACCTGTCGAACCCGTCAAAATTCCATCACCTATAGCTTGTAAGTGATAGATATCGTCTAAAGATATCATAAAATACAAAAATTAGACAAAAACTACCATTTAGCTTCTCCTGATATGATCAAGGACCCTTTCCCAGTCGTCACTCCACCAAAATCCCCAGCTTCGTCAAAATCCGAAGACGAAAAGGTACGGTAGTTTGCAAAAGTTGATGGTTTTAGGAAAACGATTAGAAAGGGGTACGGTGGCTTTAGTGCTTGATAAAATACAGGTCTAATAAAAAAAAAACGTTTTCAAACCGGAACTCCTCAGAATTTCTGGTCGTTAGAGGTGGTCGGTGTGGTGTCAAAGTGCTCTAAAATTTTTGATATTTTTTCACAAAATCACCATGTCTCGATAGGAGTATCATGAGAGATAGGTGTCACTATGGTCACCACCATGATACCATCAACAGAGCAAAATTTTTACCATAGAGTGAAGACTTTCTACTGGTATCGTGGTGTCATATTAGAGCTAACATATAAACTAAGATTTCTAACCAAATACTTTTTTGATCAGCAGTTCCTTGAAAAAATTGGGCACATCCCTAAAGGCGGCAAGCTGGGAGAACCTTATGTACGGGAGGTTAGCATATGATTTAGATGTATCAACTGTTTGGTTAGAAATCTAGAAATTTAGAAATGATGGTATCATGGTGGTGATCATAGTGGCACCCATAGTAGCATTATACTCCTATCGAGACATGGTGGTTTTGTGAAAAATATGAAAAATTTTAGAGCACAAATGATTCACTATGACACCACAGTGACCAGAAATTCTGAGGAATTCCAGTTTGAAAGCGTTTTTTTTTATTGGGCACCCTGTAGAAATGCAATGGGATGCATGACACATGAAAGTGTAAAACAGGGCTCAGACTAATTTGTAAAATTCGTCGAGGAGTGCAGGCGGAGCTGGAGTATGGATTGGTCCCAGGGGTTTGGGCATAGTGACGAAATAGAGTAGCGAGGCGGCTCCTTCCCCATTTACGGATTCCAAAAGGGAAGCACCTTATACCAGAGCCCTATGCCAGATGGAGAGCGCACAGAGAACACATCGCCAGTCATTTTCATAGGGATTTCTTTTTTTGCTTTGTAGATGGCGAAAAAAGATATTCAACTGGAAATTTGTACCGGCGGTTCTCGGGGTCGACGAACCTATATTAAATGTTTATTTAAAACAACTTCAGGACTTTATCAAACGCGATCCCGATACCCCAATGGTTTCCGAAGAGGAAAAGGAGAGCTCATCGAGTTCGTCAAGTGGCCATTTAAAGGGTTAATTTTTAGATTTAAAAATATATCTAAATAAAGAATTAGCTAGAATCTTAAAGTTTAAAAAACTTTAATTTCTTTAGAGCCAACACCGGTCAAGGAGCACGAGCTGTTGGGCGAACTGCCGCCGATTGCCGCGCCGAGGCTGACAAGGGTTTGTGGGGCTTTAAAATAAAAAAAGATTTAAAAAATAATTTGCATATAATTCTATATCTAAATTAATTTTTCTACGTAGATAACAATAAAGATATTCAGCCAAAACTCAACGAGACGACCAACGCTGAGAGAGAGACGAAGCTGAAGTTCACCGATCCGCTGCATGATTCGATTCCACGTATCGCTTTTTGGAAAATTAAAAATTAAAAATAGATTTTCTTGACTATATATTACCAGTTAATATCAATTATATAAATAAAATTCAGCTTCGGACACCTCAGAACTCGGCTCAACTCCACGAAAAGCTCCGATCGAGTTGAGAGAAGCTGAGGGAAAGAGCAATCTGGCCTATAGGGATATTAGAGAACCGGTTTGGATTAGGAAAAAAATAGAAATTGTAAAAACTACAGCTGATAGTGCATTGATAAGACAAAGCTATTTGGTACTTGAGCGGATTGTGAGCCAACTCTTGGAAGATTCAATCTGAGTCACTAAAAACTGGATAATTTGAAAAGTACCGTAATCTCTGCATCAGATTTTGTCCGTTTCTACTTAAATTTTATTCATCATCGAATTGGATCATACAAGATTTGGTAGTTTACTCAAATTAGCCACCTACTCATTACCGTATACAAGCCTAAAATGAATGGTTCGTATTGTATTAACTATTTCCAATCCTGATAAAAATCTAATCTATTCCTTAAGTTATGCATTCTCCAAAAAGCCTCAATCTTTAGAAAGCGCGTGAAGTGATCGATGCTTGGTTGAAGATTCGCGTCGAGGCGCTGTATGTGCACGAGGATTCGATTCTCCTCCATCCTGAATTCAATTCACTCAATGTTTATGTGGATTGGTGAGCTGAATAGGATAATTTATGAATCATAGATAGATCGATAGAGAAATTGGTACTATCCGGTTATACATCCCCCACCAGTTTTTCCGTATCCTATTCAGTTCTTTTGAGAAAAAGTATGGATAGTTTAAGTATCAGATTTGTTGAAGTTACAATTTGAGAACAAATGTACTTTAGTTATACACATAAAGTCGATAAAACAATATTATAAATTTAACCTAGTTAGTTGTTAAAGTATGGGGATGTATAACCGAAAAGTACCAATAAATTCTGCCAAATCCAGGTGTCTCCTCGATTTCCCGGTCGAATCTTGTCGTGTCACCCCATCAGTGGCCCTTCCCCGAAAATCCACTGAA